>JAPQNM010000014.1:4449214-4451714 GCA_029783475.1 Metacarcinus magister | reverse complement strand
AAGGTTGTAAGCCCCTGGGTGAGGCGTCCTCCACTAAGCCTCACACAATCACAGTCACACCCAGTAATGTCAAGCTCAAAGTTCAAGTAGTCTCGCGAGGCACCAGATTCTTATAAACCAGATTAATAAATATTAATAAGATTCACGATGAAAAAGGAAGAGGAGATGATCGAAGGTAACACTTCGGTGCCCACCAGCACCGAGGTGAAGGTGCGGACCCTCAAGGGGGGCCGCACCCAGGACCTCGAGGGCGACCAGCCAGGCTGCTTCGCCTTCTGCAGGAAACTCAAGTTCTGGAGACGGCGAAGACGGTCTGCTGTAGTTGACCTTGAGGATGACCAGCTGGTGACCTTGGCAGCGGCAGACGCAGGGCTTTGCCAAGCTGACCACGCGTCCCAGCTGATGCCTGTCACGGCTGGACCGAACGAGGAACTTCTGGTCCCAGATTTGGTTCCAGTGACCGTGACAGGGGAAGACGAAGGAGCAGGCGCTGCCTCTGACCAGGGTACTGGGAACCTGGCAGGGGTGACACCTGTTTCTGGTATGCCCAAGGTTACTGGGGTACTGGAAGGGGTGCCAACTGCCTCCAACCAGACCTCAGTGACATTGGAGAAGGACGTGTCCCGCACTTGTAGGACACGTGGCCTTTGCCGGCCCTGCCGACTGACGGTGCCTGTGAACCGAGCACAGCGCCGCCTGGTGGTGGGCCGGCAAGGGGAAGCGCTGCGGCGGCTCCAACAAGAGTACAGTGGCGTAAGAGTCACTGTACCGCCGCCACAGGACGACAAGGCAGAAGGAGTCACACTGAGGGGACCCCGATGCCAAGTAGAGGCCGCTGCCCAGACCATCAGGAATAACCTGGCGGAGGCTGAGGACAGGCAGCGGCAAGCTAAGAAGGCTAAGAAGATGGCCAAGAAGAACACTGCAAAGGTGACCTTGCCTGTGGCACCAAACAGGCGCGGCCACGTGGTGGGCCATGGCGGGGAGGCCCTTCGTGCCATCCTGGAGGAGTACAAGGAGGTGCGGGTGACGGTGCCACGCCCACAGGACACCGAGGCACAAGGCATCACTGTGGTCGGACCAAAAGACCAAGTGTCCGCCGTGACCGCCGCCATCTCACGGCGCCTGGAGGACGTGGAAGCCAGGCTGAAGGAGGTCAAGATGGCCAAGGCGGCCAAGAAGAAGGACCGCAAGAAGGTGACCGTGGCTGTGGCGCCCAGCCAGCGGCGTCACGTGGTGGGCCACGAAGGTGAGGCACTGCGGAGCCTCCACCAACAGTTCGAGGGCGTGCGGGTGACTGTGCCACCACCAGAGGACAAGAACACCCGCCACGTTACCCTGCAAGGCCCAAAGGACAAGGTGGACGCTGCTGCTGCCTTCATCACCCGCCGACTGGAGGAGGCGAGCCAGGCCAAGGCAGCCAAGACAACAAGGCCAGCGGCGGCACACACACACAGGTGCAGGCCAAGGCCCCACACACAGGCTGACTATGTTACTCCCCTGACATAGACAGCCAAGACGACAGGGCCAGCGGCGGCACACACACACTGGCTGACTATGTCACTCCCCTGACATAGACAGCCAAGACAACAGCACCAGCGGCGGCACACACACACACAGACACCCAAGGCACACCAGCGGCGGCACACAGGCACACAGACACACAGACATCCAAGGCACACAGGCACACAGGCACCCAAGGTCAAGGCCACACACACTGGCTAACCATAATGACAGCATGACACAACACTGCTATGAATGAATAATCTTGAGACAAAGTCAAGCAGGAAAATAATGTCATAATTTCACAAAATTGATTTCTATTTCTATTTCTATTTCCTTTATTGCCATTTACCAATTTTTTTTCTTTTCTTTAAATTTCACTTATGTTTTTTTCTAGTTATTTTAGAGTTTGAGAAAATAGAAAAAAGATTAAGAGTTTGTCGTTCCCTTTCTCCTCCTCCTCCTCCTCCTCCTCTTCCCTCTCGTGTTTCCTTCTCTATCATTGTTGTTCTTTCCTTCCTATTTCTACTTCTTTTCTTCCTTTCTTTTCTTGTTATTTACATCTTTCCTTTTCCTTATTCATGCCATCGTTTTCTCACTTTCCAATATAACTTCCATGATAGTTTGTCTATACTACATGGTATCACTTCCTCTTCTGGCCAACTTGGGCTGAAGGGAGGGGTGGGTGGGGAGGAGCCTTCCACTTTGCTGTCCTTTTGTCTCTATCAAGTAGATATTATAGTAGTAGTGTAGCCACACGAACAGCCTCGTTAGGTCCAGTAGGACTGTTGTTGTCTGTTCTTCCTTTGTACACCCGTCACCACCACGCGGCGTCACCCTCATGAAGGCCGGCCATCCTGCTCCAGCGGCGTCACGGCCAGGCAACACGACTGAAAGGACCGCCACTAAGACCACTCCAGACCACTCAGGGATGATGCCACGTGTTGTGCCGCCACGCCACGCCACGCCACGCCACGCACACCACACCACGCCACAG
>JAPQNM010000014.1:4429214-4439214 GCA_029783475.1 Metacarcinus magister | reverse complement strand
AGAGAGAGAGAAAAGAGAGAGAGAGAGAGAGACTCATCATTCCCTTACCACACACGTTTCCCCTCCATCCTACCCTTAATTTTCCCCTCATTTTCCCTCTCACTTTCCCCTCACTTTCCCTTTCCCCTCATGAAGGCAAAAAGAGGCTGTTGCATGTTCTTTAATTATTACGCAGAGTGAGGGGAGGGAAGAGGGGAGGAGGGGGGAGAGAGGGAGAGAAAGGGGAGAATGGAGGGAAAGAAGGAGGGAAAATAATGTTATCATGGATTATATTGCTCTCTCTCTCTCTCTCTCTCTCTCTCTCTCTCTCTCTCTCTCTCTCTCTCTCTCTGTGTGTGTGTGTGTGTGTGTGTGTGAAATATAAATCGCGGAAAAGGAGGAAGAGGAAGAGGAAGAGGAAGAGGAAGAGGAAGAAGAAGAGGAGGAGGAGGAGGAGGAGGAGGAGGAGGAGGAGGAGGAGGAGGAGGAAGAAGAAGGAAAAAACACAATAAAGTAATAAAGAAGATAATACAAAGGAAGAAAAAAAAATCGTAAAAAGAGGAGATGAAAGACAAGAAGAAAAAAAAAGAAAGAAAGAAAGAAAGAAAGAAAGAAAGAAAAACCGATAATAACTAATACAAAGATGATAATTAGAAGATAATGATAAAGAAGGAGATAGAGATAATAAAAAAAAAGGAACCACACAAGAAAAGAAAAAAAGAAAAAAAAAGCAAGGAAGTAATAATAAAACGAAGGGAAGAAGGGAAAAAAAGGGGGAAAAAATGAAAAAAGAAGAAGGGGAAGAGGGAAAATAAGGGAAAATAAGGGGAAAAAAGAGGAAAAAAGGAAAAAAGGAAAACAAGGGAAACAAAGGAAAAAAAGAAAAAAGGGGAAGACGGAAGCAGGGAAAAAAAGGGTAAAAAAGGAAAACAGAAAATAAGGGAAAAAAAAGGGAAAAAAAGCAGAAAGGAAAAAAAAGGAAAAAAAAACAGGAAAAAAGGCAGGAAGAAAAAAAAGGAATGGGAAAAAAAGAGGAAAAAATGGGAAAAAAAGAGGAAAAAATGGGAAAATAAAACTAGTACATTTTTCCCTTTGCAATGGCAGGGATTTACCTTAATGAGGCTTGGATTGGACGGCTCAGGATCACCAAGAGTGTGGAGCATATCTTGAGTGTGTGTGAGGGGAGAGGAGGGGAGAGATAAGCGGAGAGAGGAGGGGAGAGATAAGCGGAGAGATGAGGGAAGATGGGGAGAAAGGAGGGGAAAGGAGGAAAGGGAAGGGAGGTGTTGTCAGGAAGATGTTTTGAGAGGAGAGAACGAGGGGAGAGAGAGAGAGAGAGAGAGAGAGAGAGAGAGAGAGAGAGAGAGAGAGAGAGAGAGAGAGAGAGAGAGAGAGTGAGGGGAAGAGGATGAAAGCAGATTGGAATGAATAATTTTGTTTCACCGTTCAAGATTTATTCCATTTAATGATGTAGCCATGATTGTGTGTGTGTGTGTGTGTGTGTGTGTGTGTGTGTGTGTGTGTGTGTGTGTGTGTGTGTGTGTGTTTCAGTGCAGAGGAGTTTGTAGGACATGAATTCTCTCTCTCTCTCTCTCTCTCTCTCTCTCTCTCTTCTCTCTCTCTCTCTCTGTCTCTCTCTCTCTCTCTCTCTCTCTCTCTCTCTCTCTCTCTCTCTCTCTCTCTCTCTCTCTCTCTCATTCTCTTCTTCCTTCTTCTCTCATTTCACAGTAATTTTAAAGTCGACTCCCCAACCTGGTATCATATTGTCCCCTCCTCCTCCTCCTCCTCCTCCTCCTCCTCTTCCTCCTCCTCCTCCTCTTCCTCCTCCTCCTCCTCCTCCTCCTCCTCCTCCTCTTCCTCCTCTTCTTTGATCTCCTTCTCATTTACTGTTCCTCTTCAAACCTTTCAATTTCAGAAGGAAAATTTTGTACAGTAACTGAACGAAATTAAAACGTCTTTAATACAGTGTTAATTCTGTGTGTGTGTGTGTGTGTGTGTGTGTGTGTGTGTGTGTGTGTGTGTGTGTGTGTGTCTACCCCTCGCCCCCCCCCCCCACGCCCCTAGGAAGGCTGGGCATGAGGTAATCAATAGCACACCTTCGCTTCGCCACCATCACGCATCGATGAAACCAATTTTTACAAAGCCTGAAGCACTGATTTATCTCTCTCTCTCTCTCTCTCTCTCTCTCTCTCTCTCTCTCTCTCTCTCTCTCTCTCTCTCTCTCTCTGTCTGTCTCTCTAACTTTTCCAATCTTTCCTCCCTCTCTCTCTTCTTCCCTTCGTCACCAAAATGTTCACTCCATTTCTTCTTTTCTCTCTCTCTTTCCGTCCTACTTCATTTTTCTTTCCTCTCTCTCTCTCTCTCTCTCTCTCTCTCTCTCTCTCTCTCTCTCTCTCTCTCTCTCTCTCTCTCTCATTACCCAACTACTCTGATAGAAATAGATATATAGAGAAAAGAGAGAGAGAGAGAGAGGAGAGAGAGAAGAGAGAGAGAGAGAGAGAGAGAGAGAGAGAGAGAGAGAGAGAGAGAGTCTTACAATGTTACAGTACAATGTGGTCTCGTCGCCTTACAAGGAACAAGTGTTTGGAATGTTAAGTTAAGTGACAACATCAAGTATTTCTAAACCTAATAACAGCAGCAGGGGAAAGAAAGAAAAAAAAAGAAAGAAAAAAAGAAAGTAGCAAGCTTGTGAAATAGTGTGAAAATTAAAAAGTGGTCCAAAGCAATCTAGATAAATTGTTGCATCACGTTCCAACACACAACACACAACACACACAACACAACACAACACACAACACAACACACAACACAACACAACACACAACACAACACACAACACAACACAACACACAACACAACACACAACACAACACAACACACAACACAACACACAACACAACACAACACACAACACAACACAACACACAAACACAAACACAACACAACACAACACACAACACAACACACAACACAACACAAACACACAACACAACACAACACACAACACACAACACACAACACAACACAAACACAACACAACACAACACACAACACAACACACAACACAACAACACAACACAACACACAACACAACACAACACACAACACAACACAACACAACACAACAAAACACAACAAAACACAACAAACACACACAACACAACACAACACAACACACACACAACACAACACAACACAACACAACACAACACAACACAACACAACACACACACACACAACACACAACACAACACAACACAACACAACACACAACACACACACAACACAACACAACACAACACACAACACAACACAACACAACACACAACACACAACACAACACAACACAACACAACACAACACAACACAACAACACAACACAACACAACACAACACAACACACAACACAACACAACACAACACAACACAACACACAACACAACACAACACAACACAACACAACACAACACAACACAACACACAACACAACACAACACAACACAACACAACACACAACACAACACAACACAACACAACACAACACACAACACAACACAACACAACACAACACAACACAACACACAACACAACACAACACACAACACAACACAACACACAACACCTATGAAGTGGTATTGCCTTGCTGTGTGTGAAGTGTCAATGCATTATTTTCAACAGTACCACAACCACAGTGTTAAAGATACAAGGGAATTAAATAAAAAGCAGTTTCAATATCATCGGTGAAGCTGTTGTTTGAGCAGCTGTTCACAGTCAACCCTCCAAGGTGGTAGATGCTGATCCACCCATTAATTAACGAAGCTTTAGAGGGAAAGGTATATCATGAGTGTCTTTTACCAGTTTTAACATATGGATCTAAAACATGGAGTCTTACGAAAGTCATGGAACGAAAAATTCAAAGTGCCTAAAGGGGAATGTAGAGAATAATGCCTAACATGAAGAGGTAGGATGACAGGTTGGTGCTGGTGGTTGAGGTGACGCGTCCTCAAGTCTAACATTACCTTGCCTTCCCTCCATGGTTAGTAGAGAGGAGAGGCTAGCGTGAGTGTAAGGTGAAGGTGTGGTGAGGCGGGACTAAGGATCACTCTGCTAACACACAACATCTTCCTGTGACCTCAATACTACTTCCCCTTGAACAGTTTGCTTACTTTATCATTAGTAGTCTAGAGATCCTGCCGCTGTGCCACGCGTGTAATGCCGATAATTTCCTTAAGCTACACGAATTTACTGCTATTAGGTCAGGGTGAGGACGCCGGGTGTATTGCCTCATCAGACACCTTGCTGGCGGAGATGGTGGTCAAGTTTGTTTGTAAATGAATCTATTATGTTACACTGAATCATGAAAGGCAAGAGTTTATTCCTCAAGAAGTCTATTTGATTATGTCTACAGTTTAGTTTTACCTCGTTACTCTTTGTTCATGAAGAGTCATCAATGGGAATTATCGTATTTTCGTTAATATTCGTGAATCATTTCATTAAGTATTTGCACGCATGTTGGAATAGTAAAGACACATTAAAATGATATCATATGTAGATTATGTGATAGAATTAGCGTCACATTAGGATATATCAGGATAAATTAGTGCAATCCAGCTACACGTTAGACTGTATAATGTTAATATATTGTACATGTATAAGATTAACATACATTTATAGGTTCTAAGAGGTTAATGTTATGCAAGGGAATACAATAAACATAGCAAAGGTTATGATTGTGTTCAGTTATATCAGTTATGAATTACACACACACACACACACACACACACACACACACACACACACACACACACACACACACACACACACACACACACACAGGAAGAGTACGACGACCCTCCTCCTCCTCCTCCTCCTCCTCTTCTTCCTCTTCCTCTTCTTCTTCTTCTTCTTCTTCTTCTTCGTCGTCCTCATCTTCATTTAACTCTCTTCCTTTCCCCTCGACTTCTCTTCTTCCTCTTCCTCCCTTCTCTTCCTCTTCCTTTAACACTCTTCCTTCCACTTGACTCCTCTTTTTCGTTCCTCCTCCTCCTCTTCCTCCTGTCATCTTCCTCCTCCTCATCCTGCTATTATTACTCCATATTTTTTCCTTCTCCTCCTCCCCGACCATTTACTCCTCCTCTTCTTCTTCCGCTTCCTCCTCCTCCTCCTCCTCCTCCTCCTCCTCCTCCTCCTCCCCGTCACCGTAACAGCTCCCTCCCATTACCACTGCACCTCGTAACCAATACCCACAGGCAGTAATCTCCTCTTCCTCCTCCTCTTTCTCCTCCTCCTCCTCCTCCTCCTCCTCTTCTTCCCTTTCCAGACTCACAGTAAAGTTCACTATGAGGTCCTTTTACCCGAGGTCGTGTGTGTGTGTGTGTGTGTGTGTGTGTGTGTGTGTGTGTGTGTGTGTGTGTGTGTGTGTGTGTGTGTGTTTTGGAGCCACGTGGAATAAATTTGATTTGTAAACAGAATCTTGTTTTCCGCCGACCAGAGGCTGCACCTGCTACTTGGGGGGGGGAGGGGGGGAGGAGGAGGAGGAGGAGGAGGAGGAGGAGGAAGAGGAAGAAGGATTAGGACAAGAATGTGTGAGAGAAAACAAAACCAAACCCAATCATCACCTCTTACGCTTTCCTCTCTCTCCTCCATGACCTCACAGACACACACACACACACACACACACACACACACACACACACACACACACACACACACACACTGATATCAACCATTACAAGGCTTTAGGTCCGTGGCGAAAGGGTCGAACCTGGTCTCAACACAAATCCCACAGACTAACAACCACTGCGCCCACCCCCCACGCCCACCCCCCCACGCCCCTTAGAGCCTTGCAATCCCCTCACGCCTCAAACTTCCCCTCGCTCGCCTCCCCCGGGCCGCGCTGCCTCAGAAGGGAGTGTAAAGTTTCTCAGAAGAGTATTTACCTTTATAGGCTTTTTGAGGGGACTTTTATCTCTCTCTCTCTCTCTCTCTCTCTCTCTCTCTCTCTCTCTCTCTCTCTCTCTCTCTCTCTCTCTCTCTCTCTCTCGTTGTATTGTTGTGTTATGTTAGGTCAAGGAGAGTGATGCAATGTGTGTGTGTGTGTGTGTGTGTGTGTGTGTGTGTGTGTGTGTGTGTGTGTGTGTGTGTGTGTGTGTGTGTGTGTGTGTGGAAAGTGGATGGACGTGTCATGGTTTCAGAAACTCGCGATACATTGACTTTGAGTGGTTTGGGGATGAAATGTCTTGGTGATGAAATGACTTGAGTACCAAATGACGTGCCCCAAATAACCTAACCTAACACCTGCACGTCACTTGAGGTCATTAACACACACACAGGTGAAGGTATTTTGAACACGTCCTCCTCATCCTGACGCATCACAATCCACTTTGACGTTTGTGCAAACTTCAAATCCTTATTCCTTTGATCCAATTAACATAACTTTAATGCAGACTAACTGATCCTTTAAATGTTGCTATCTACCTTGGTGTTGTGATTCTCTCTCTCTCTCTCTCTCTCTCTCTCTCTCTCTCTCTCTCTCTCTCTCTCTCTCTCTCTCTCTCTCTCTCTCTCTCTCTCTCTCTGTCTTTTAATGCAATATGACTCAAACATTTAACTAACCTTTAACTAAACTATTATTATCATTATCGTTATCATTATCACTGTGCCATGTTGATAGTGTTAGAGTTAGAGTCATTTAGAGCAAACAGTTTAGCAAGTTAATGACCTATAATTATTAAACTGTTGTTGTTTTGTTTTGTAATCCTTGGTAGTTACTTTTTTGTGTAGTAGTTACGTCGTCTGAATGTTAGTTAAGTTAAGTTTTGATAATGAAATGAAGATTGTTAATATATATACATTAGTGAGGCATTGGACTTTTTAACACTGAATTGAGAGAGAGTACAGGTGTGTGTGTGTGTGTGTGTGTGTGTGTGTGTGTGTGTGTGTGTGTGTGTGTGTGTATGTGTGTGTGTGTGTGTGTTTAATACTCACTGAATACTTCTCTTTCTCTTCTATTTTCTTTATTATTATTATTATTATTATTTTCGTTTAAACTTCATCCTTCAATTTTAATTTAAAGCGATTTTCTCTTTTCCTCAATAAAAAATTTCATCATTCTTATCAAGTTTCTTTTCATGTTTTCTTTCTTATATATTTTCAACAAAACACTTTCTTTGATGTGAATATTAAGTTCATTTTCTCCATCGTCTTTCCTCTTCTGCCTTATCTCATGCACTTCTTTTATCTTACATTCCCTGGTTATTCCGTCTTCATTAGTCTTTCCCATTATTTATTTATTTATTTTTTTTACTTCTATTCACTTCTCCTTCTTCGTAAACATTCCTAATTGCTGGGTTTTCTTCCACTAACTCCAGATGACAACACTTGTTTGACTTTCATATGTGGGAATAAATGTTATTTTTTCATCCTTTTTTTTTGTCTGGAAAAATTATGTTCTTTTCCAAAACTCCCTTCCTGTGTGTGTGTGTGTGTGTGTGTGTGTGTGTGTGTGTGTGTGTTCTTCCCTAACATAGCATAACTTTCCCTAAACTAACCTAACTTACCCTAACACAAACCTCTCTATCATTACCTATTCTTCCCTAACCTTACAAATTATAGGGTATTTTCCTTCACCAGCACGCCTGACCTTCCCTCCTTTCTCTGCCTTCATTACAGGTTCAGTGGAAGGGATACGTATAGTAGAGATGCAGGTCCCGCCCATCGTGCAGGTTGGGAAGACTGTACACCTGGCCTGCCGCTTTGACCTTGAGGGCGCCAACCTGTACTCACTCAACTGGTGGCGAGGCTCCGAACAGTTCTTCCAATACAGTCCATCAAGCAATGAGAAGATTATTGTTTACGACTCCGCGGGGATTACTGTAGATGTGAGTATATGTGTGTGTGTGTGTGTGTGTGTGTGTGTGTGTGTGTGTGTGTGTGTGTGTGTGTGTGTGTGTGTGTGTGAAAAAAACATGGGTTACAATATATTTATAACCACGAATCTTCACTCTTTTGTCACCTTCCTTCTTTCCTTCCTTCCTTCCTTCCTTCCTTCCTTCCTTCTCTCCTCCTCGTCCTCGTCCTCGTCCCCAGGCACTCAAGAACAAATCCTCTCATGAACATTATCTCTATTCTCAACGGGGTAACATTTTCAAGTCAAACCTTCAACAGCTGACTAAGTTCACTCTAAACTGGTATTAAACTTGAACTTATCCTGTTTATCTCTCACCTCACTTTCCTTCCATCCTTCCCTCCTTTCTCTTTACTTTCCTTCCTTCCTTTCTCTCCACTTTTCCTCCTCCTTTTTGGTTTTCTCTCCATCCATCCTTCGTTTCTTTCAACTTTCCTTCTTTCCTTTCTCTCACCTTTCCTCCATCCCTCCTTTCTCTCCATCCCTCCTTCCTTTCTCTCACCTTTCCCTTATCTCTCCTTCCTTTCTTACCAACTTTCTTTATCTTACTTTTTATCAAATCGTTTCTTTCTCTTCTTATCTTCTCACCTCAACTTCCTCCCTTCCCTTCCTCCCTCTTTACCCATTCCTGTTTGTCTGTAATCTGTTTGACCTCTGCGCCCCGCCCCCCCTCTATAGCCCCGCCCACCTTCATACCCATCGCCCCCTCCATACCCCATACCCCTCTAGACCATAACTTTAATATTTAACCTTATGTTGTGTGTGTGTGTGTGTGTGTGTGTGTGTGTGTGTGTGTGTGTGTGTGTGTGTGTGTGTGTGTGTGTGTGTTTGCAGGGAGTAGCGATGAAAACTTTACCTGCGAACGTGTTGAGAGAGAGAGAGAGAGAGAGAGAGAGAGAGAGAGAGAGAGAGAGAGAGAGAGAGAGAGAGAGAGAGAGAGAGAGAGAGAGAGTGATATTGCCTTTCAAGTATCAATACAAAGTGGTAATAATCTATTGACTATATGTTCTGTGTGGTGAATGTGGTGGGGGAGGAGGAGGAGGAGGAGGAGGAGGAGGAGGAGGAGGAGGAGGAGGAGGAGGAGGAGGAGGAGGAGGAAGAATGCAATATTAGATAGTATAAATTCTATGAACTCATAAGGTGGTTCACTATTGTTCTCTATGATGAGCGAGGAAGGATAGAACAGCTAGAAGACTCCTCCCCACCCATCCCTAAAAAATAAATAAAAAAATAGAATATATATAAAAAAAAACCCATCTAACCTGGAAGGAAAAGATTTGGAAATGTTGAAAAGCCTAAGAAAAAAGTGATCGAAATGCAATAATATATTAGAGTCTTCTTTGATGATTGTTTCTCTAATACAAGGTAGGAATTGTAAGACAAGATTGAGTTTTCTTATGTCTTATTTGTTGATACAGACTGATTGATATGATGTAGCCGAGAGAGGTTTGAGTTGAAGTCGTGACTGAGAGGACCGAATGACTGATCTCGCCAGAGTCTGAAGGTGATCTGATTTTGATCTGATAGCAGCCTGGATAGAGGGATGAAGGACCTCTATCCAGCCTGACTGCTTGCCGTGAACTGATGAGTGACAGAGAGCTTTGACTGGGTCGAGGGATGAAGGATAAGGAGTGATATCCACAGTTCGTGAACACCTGCGTGAAAGGTGATATAGGACTCTAGGGAGTTTTGAGAAAACATGAACCTGTTAATCCGATAATTGGAAGGGTCGCCATCTCCTGGGATTAAGACTAGGCCAGGTGCAGGGATGTATCAACTTTCTCTCTCTCTCGGCTTCTAATACAGAGGATTATGCCTACTATTTATAGATAGAATGATACAATGCTTCTCCCCTTGGAAACATACGTCCTCGTATGTTAAGATAAGACAGAGGGGGAATGTTGAAAATGAAGTTGTTTGGAAATTATACAATGCAACAAACAACACATGAATAAGAATACATAGAATTGAACATGAATATACATATATATACATGTAGAAAACGACACAGGAAACATACATATATATACATGTAGAAAATGACACAGGAAACATACATATATATATATATATATGTAGAAAATGACACAGGAAACATACATATATATACATGTA
>JAPQNM010000014.1:4411714-4421714 GCA_029783475.1 Metacarcinus magister | reverse complement strand
TCCTATCAGCTCTTCGACAGCAACCAGAACCAATTTATAAATACACAAAAATACAAAATGAACATTATCAAAACACCTAACGAGGGGGAGAATAAATATGAAATAACATTAGCAAACCGGACCACTCACTAACCTTATATCTTCTTCTATTTTCATATTTTTCATCTTATGCTTCATCCTTCCTCCTCTTATTTTTTATCGTCCCTCTGAAAAAAATACAAAATATATAAATGAATAAATTAAAAAATCACTTAACATCAATTTCAAATCAAGTTAGAAGCCACACGACACTTACCACTTACCTAATCCTAACCTAACCTAACCCAACCTAAGCCTAACCTAACCTAACCTAACCTAACCTAACCCAACCCAACCTAACCCAACCTAACCTAACCTAACCTAACCTAACCTAACCTAACCTAACCTAACCTAACCTAACCTAACCCAACCTAACCTAACCTAATCCTGATCCTAACCTAACCTAACCTAATCTTAATCCTAATCCATCTGCCAGCCTGTTCACTCTAACTTGACGGAAACAGTGACCTTCAAATATAGGTCAACACAGTCTTAGGTCACTGTGTGTAGACATACGTACACACACACATACATACATACATACATACATACATACGTGAATACAAGCACAATACATATAAATACACAGACTAACAGATGGGAAGGAAGGGAAGGGAAGGGAAGGGAAGGGAAGGGGAGGTGTGACAGGGATAAGGAAGGGGCGTGAAGGGGCGTGAAGGGAGGAAAAGGGCGGTTAAGGGTGGAAATAGGAGGAAAAGGGAGACATGTGAGGAAATGTGAGTAAAAAGGGAGAAATGGGAGAATAAAAGGGAGGTTCAGGATAGGAAAAGGGAGGAAAGGGGAGGAAAAAGGGAGAACAAGGGAAGAAAGAGAGGAAAGGGGAGGTTAAGGGTAGGAAAAGGGAGGAAAAGGAGGAATGGGGATGAAAAGGGAGGAAAAAGAGAGGTTAAGGGAGGAAAAGGAGAGGAAAAAGGGGATTAAGAGGAAACGACAAAGAGGAAGAGGAAGAGGAGAGAAGGAGAAGGAGAAGGAGAAGGAGGAGGATGAAAGGGGAAGGAAGAAAGATGGAAGGAAGAGAGATGGAAGGAGAATAAAGAAGAATAAAGAGATACAAACCTTGTTAAGACACGTGTCATGAAAGAGAGAGAGAGAGAGAGAGAGAGAGAGAGAGAGAGAGAGAGAGAGAGAGAGAGAGAGAGAGAGAGAGAGAGAGAGAGAGACAGGTATAGAACAGGTATAGTAAAGGTCAGCCCGCCATTGGTCAAGCCTACGTCCACTGCCTCCTCTCCACCAATCACCTCCATCCTCGTCCCATGAATGAGGTCAATTATTTAACAACAAATTTAATTAAATCTTGGCTCGGGATACATGGCCAACAAACATCGAGGGAGAGAGAGGGAGGGAGGGAGGGAGGGAGGGAGGGAGGGAGGGAGGGAGGGGAGGGGAAGGGGGAGGGGGAGGAAAGGTTGGGGGTAGGAGGTGCCACGCGAGTGAATTAGCAAAACCATGGAGAGAGAGAGAGAGAGAGAGAGAGAGAGAGAGAGAGAGAGAGAGAGAGAGAGAGAGAGAGAGAGAGAGAGAGAGAGTTAAGGAGAAAGAGACAGAGAGAGAGAGAGAGAGTACGACGCATTACTGAAGTACGTACACACACACACACACACACACCCACGCACACACACACACACACACACACACACACACACACACACACACACACACACACACACACACACTAAATCAACAGAACAAACAAACAAACAAACAAGCATCGAGCAGGTGCATAAATAATAGTAATACAAATGGGCAGGTGACCCTCGTTATTAATTAAAGGTACAATTATTCCGTGAGAACTAAACACCTGTGTGGGCGGATTGTGGGCGTGGTGGGGGGGGGCAGCATTACCTTTCATCACACCCATTATTACTCTCCTTCATCTCTCCTTTATCACATTTTATTATCTCATCTCTACCTTCTCCTCTTATTCCTCCTTTCTTTCTTTCCTCTCTCTGTGGTCTATGTACTGTCTGTCCTTCCTTCCTTCCTTCCTTCCCCTCACTCACCTTGCTAAGAGAGGGGAAGGATAGGATGGTGTGGGTCCCATCACCACGCCCATACACCCTTCTTTCCCCTCACACACATGGTATACGATTGGTTACTCTCCCCTCACCCTCCCCTCACCTCACCCTCCCCTCACCTCACCTCCCTCAGACTTGTGTGTTTTGTGTTACTCATTTCCCAGCACAAGTTATGTTCGTGTACGTTGTAATGTTGTTCACCTCGGCGTGTCAGAACAACAGAACAGTGGTGTTATTGTTCTTGTTCTTGTTCTTCATGTATGCAAGTTTCCCTAACATAAACGTAATATGATCAAAATTTTCCTCCCAGTGTCCTGACTTGCTTCTATAATTGATACCATTTTCTGTGACCCAAAATAAGGTGAAGTGAAAGGAAAGTATAGAAATGTGGTTTAACTTTTGGTAAAATCATCCTTTTGTGTTTTTATTCGTTAAGAACAATTGTATTAGTTTTACAATTAATACTTTCCAGGATGAGACTAAATTCTTTCTTTATAGATAGGCGTGACGTGACGTTCTCTAGCTTCCATTCCCACAAGACTTGGCCGAGTTAGTGATTTATTGAATATAATGGAAAGTGGTTTGACTATCTCGCTTTTACCTTCTTTAAATATGATCTGTAAAACTTTGCATTTACTCTCATATTACTGATAGCGAGTAGAATATCTTTTCCATGGAGTGTACATGTGTTAAGGTAAGGAAAGCACCGTTAGTCCTGTGTTGTGGGGACGGGCTGGTTTACTGTAGGAGGAGGAGGAGGAGCAGGAGGAGCAGCAGCAGGAGGAGGAGGAGGAGGAGGAACGGGCTGGTTTACTGTAGTATATTCCACTGTGAAAATTGATGCAAAAAAGTTATTTATAATATCTACCTTAATTTCCAGTGTGATTTTCATTATGGCTGATGCACATATCTTTAAATTTTACATATATAACTAAACGCAAGATTTCTCTTACTCTGCTTTATAAGTCTTGGTATTTCGCCGAATTCAGAGGAAGAGGAAGAGGAGGAGGAGGAGGAGGAGGAGGAGGAGGAGGAGGAGTAGTAGTTACGTATCCTCAACAAGTGCTCCTACCCCCACCACCACCACCACCACCCGCACCACCAGCCCCCCCCCCCTCCCCTCCCACACCACCACCACCACCCGCACCACCACCACCACCACCCGGAGCCCCTAACATACGAGGACAGATAGGCGCCTCATCCACTCATTATCCCCGCGGCGCCCCTGGGAACAATGGCCTTATCTGCAGCGGAACGTACGAGCCTTCACGCCCTGGGGGAGCACGTGACTCACCCGCGGCCCTGTGTGTGTGTGTGTGTGTGTGTGTGTGTGTGTGTGTGTGTGTGTGTGTGTGTGTGTGTGTGTGTGTGTGTGTTCAGAGAGAGGGACGGTGTATGTTAAGGGAGGAAGGCGGGAAAGTGATGGGAAGTGAGGGGAAGTGAAGGGAAGTGATGGGAAGTGATGGGAAGTGAGGGGAAGTGTAGAGAATTGATGGGAAGTGATGGGAAGTGAAGGGAAGTGAAGGGAAGTGATAGGAAGTGATGGGAAGTGTAGAGAATTGATGGGAAGTGATGGGAAGTGAAGGGAAGTGATGGGAAGTGATGGGAAGTGAAGGGAAGTGATAGGAAGTGAAGGGAAGTGATGGGAAGTGAAGAGAAGTGATGGGAAGTGATGGGAAGTGATGGGAAGTGAAGGGAAGTGTAGAGAATTGATGGGAAGTGATGGGAAGTGAGGGGAAGAGATGGTGTAGTTGGCTTACTCTGAGGTGTTTCAGAATGTTAACTTATGTGCACCAAGACACACTACTACAAATAACTACAACACTTTTTTCCCTTCCTTTTTTTCCCTCTCAATGATTCCCTTTTTGTCATCTTCCATAAATTTTCCCTTCCTTTTTTTCCCTTCATTGATTTCTTTTCTGTCATCTATATTATATTTTTTTCCCTTCCTTTTTTTCCCTTTCACTTATTCCTTATGTAATTTTCCTATATATCATAATTTTTCCCTTTCTTTTTTTCCTTCATTGCTTCCTTTCACTCTTACAACCAATCACAACGTTTCTGAGTATCCTACGTCCTGCCTCGAGTATCCTGCGTCCTACACTACAACACAAGGATACCACACAAGCCTCATTCCTTCAGGCACAGTGTTAGGAAGGAAGGAAGGAAGGAAGGTAGCAGGTGTTACGAGGGGTGAGGGGTGAGGGGTGAGGGGTGAGGGGTGTGAGGGGTGTACAAGAGTCTCCTGTTTCCTCTGTTTCCTGCCGCTGTCTTGGTCTGTTGTTTCCTCGCCTCCTTCTTCCTGTGTTTAGTTCGCCTCCTTCCTCCACTCCTTCACCTTTATCGTGGTATCTTTCCGCCTCCCCTTCCCTTCCTTCCCCTGCATGTTATCATCCCCAACGGACACCCACACACCCCTTACGCCTTCACTCCCCACCCACACACACACTATTGCAACACTCGTCATTTTCTGTGTTGTATTTCATTTCCAGTGAATGCTATTTTGAAGAATTGTTGAAAATAGTGATAGTGATAGTGGTGGTGGTGATGGTGGTGGTGGTGGTGGTGGTGGTGCCTCGAGGTGTTTGTTTCCTTTGTGTTCGTGAATGGTGTGTTGCCCCGCGGAGGCCAGGCGGGGCATCGAGGGCGTCCAGAGGAAGGCAACACTTGACCTACCTGGCGGCTGACGAAGGGGTGGGGGCGGGTGGTGCTGGGGTGGGCGGTGGTGATGGTGTGGAGTGGTGGGCGGGTTGGCAGTACGCCCACCCGGCAGCCTCGGTCCAAGGTTGAGTCCAAGGAATGAGTCGTTTTCTTGGTCGTCGTGTTTCCTGTGTCACCTTATTTACCTCATCAGCGCGGCGTCCTCCCTCAGCCCCCCCCCCAACACTCCCCTCGGGCCTCCCCTCCCCTCCCCTCCCCTCAGGCCCCCCCCCAACACTCCCCTCGGGCCACCCCCCCAACCCTCCCCTCGGGCCGACCCCCCCTCCAACCCTCCCCTCGGGCCGACCCCCCCCCAACCCTCCCCTCGGGCCGAGCCCCCCCCCAACCCTCCCCTCGGGCAGATCCCCCCAAACCCTCTCCTCGGGCCGAGCCCCCCCCTTCCCTCGGGTCACCCCCCCCTTCCCTCGGGTCACCCCCCCTTTCCTCGGGTCACCGCCCCCCCTTCCCTCGGGTCACCCCCCCTCCTCTCGGGCCGCTCACCCCCCTCCCCTCGGCCGCCCAAAGGCCCTAACAAGCGTCCCTGTCAAGGCGGCGCGACAGTCTTGTGCATGGGCGCGGTGGGCCCATTCTCCGCCGCCCGCTGCCCCCCACGGGCGCCGCCCCGACATAAGGACACCGACAAAAAGGTGATCATCTGCCGTACTGTTGACACGCGCCGCCGGCACCACGCCCCCACGCCCCGACGCCTCATCACGACGACAACGGTGAGGAACGACCTTTTTTCACTCCAGTTTCCGGATGATGGGCGTGTCCTGGAGGCGTGCTGTTAGGCGGGGGGGGGAGGGAGGGAGGGAACGAGGGGGGGAGGCGGGAGGGAGGGAGGGAGAGAGGGGGAGCCACACGTCCTGCTGTTCTAAGGGGGAGGCGGCGGGGACACTGGCCGCCCTACTTGGCCTGAAAGAGGAGTCCCCACACCGCCCCAGGCGCCACAATGGACCAGGGAAGCGGAAAAGGAAAAATATATATCTTCCATCCACAGTAAAATACACAGCTTTTCCTCCTCTCCCTTGAGCCTCACAAGGGATCTCTCTCTCTCTCTCTCTCTCTCTCTCTCTCTCTCTCTCTCTCTCTCTCTCTCTCTCTCTCTCTCTCTCTCTCTCTCTCTCTCACACACACACACACACACACACACACACAACAGTCCCGCCGCCAGCTGAGAGAATCAAAGTAATTGGCCGACATTCCTATGTACATATTGTGATTTCACTCCACAGTTTTGCGGAGTTTGTATTCGAACAAGACGCTTTTTTCCCTCGGGCAGAGCGGGAGAACACGAGGCAGCAGTCAATACAAACATTTTACAAGGTCGTTCACTGATTTACATGTTGCATCACAACACCATCGCAGCCCAGCCTGAATAACATACATTTTTCTGATGCCTTTCAAAAGTGAGAGAAATAGTGGAGTGCACTTGGGCAGGGCGGCGGGCGGCGGGCGGCGGGCGGTGGGCGGCGGGCGGTGGGCAGCGGGCCATTTTGCCTTCCCCGCCCCGGCACTGTCCCGGCACTGAGGCGGCGCACCTAAGCCAAGGCAAGGCAGGTGAGGCAGACACGAGGCATCACCACGCCCACGGCAAACACCTGCTGCCTGCCTGCCTGCGTGCCGCTGGTGGTGGTGGCGCCGCGCCTGCCGTGCCCTGCAATGCCTTCACCCCCGCGGACAAGGACGTGCTGTACAATGTTTCAACACGTGCAGCTGCAGCAGCCTCCTTGGTGCCCCGTCACCCTGCACCGCCGCCGGAAATGGATACAAATCGTCGCTTGACACACGTGTTTGCCACCAAAGTGACGGGAAGTGAACCTCGCGTCCACCATTCACTATTCATTCCACACAAACAGGCGACTGCACGGCCCGCGGCGCGGCCTGGTGCCCGCCACACCTCACCACACCAGTGATGCCACCACCTCACCATCTCACCACACCAGGCGGCGCCACAAGGTCCTGTGCCTGTACGTAAGGGCACCACACACCTCACCCAACAAGTACCACAACACCCCTCCCTCCTTCCCCCACCATGGCGTCACCTTCCCGCCCCGTCACACATGCCCGGCCTACCACACCCGTGCCCGAGGCGAGTAGAAGGTCAACACACCTGCCGTGCTGCACGTGTATCAAGGTCAACACACCTGCCGTGCTGCACGTGCATCAAGGTCAACACACCTGCCGTGCTGCACGTGTATCAAGGTCAACACACCTGCCGTGCTGCACGTGCATCAAGGTCAACACACCTGCCGTGCTGCACGTGTATCAAGGTCAACACACCTGCCGTGCTGCACGTGTATCAAGGTCAACACACCTGCCGTGCTGCACGTGCATCAAGGTCAACACACCTGCCGTGCTGCACGTGCATCAAGGTCAACACACCTGCCGTGCTGCACGTGCATCAAGGTCAACACACCTGCCGTGCTGCACGTGCATCAAGGTCAACACACCTGCCGTGCTGCACGTGCCCTTATCTTCCTCCCTCAAGGAACATCCTCGCCGTAAAATGGTCCATTACGTTTTTTGTTTACTCGACGCAATTAAACTTTGGGCTAAACTTGAGGCTGTTGTTCAATATAGTGCCGAGCCCCCCGCCCCCTGCTCCCACCCCCGCCCCCCAAGATGCACCACCTGGAGGAAATACGAGTCTGGTTCACCTGAAGGGTTCCCGCCACCCTGCCAGTCCCCTTTATCCCCTGAGGAGCCTCTCTGAGCCCCTGCCACACTCAAGGCGGTCTGTGGCTCCTTGGCAACGCTCTCCCTGCTGATCAACCCTCCCCTGCCACCCTACACACCCTCCCCTGCCACCCTACACACCCTCCCCTGCCACCCTACACACCCTCCCCTGCCACCCTACACACCCTCCCCTGCCACCCTACACACCCTCCCCTGCCACCCTACACACACCCCCCTGCCACCCTACACACCCTCCCCTGCCACCCTACACACCCTACCCTGCCACCCTACACACCCTCCCCTGCCACCCTACACACCCTCCCCTGCCACCCTACACACCCTCCCCTGCCATACAACACACCTTACACTGCCTTCCCAAGCCTAAGACAGTCCCCTGCCACCCCTCCCTGCCATGATATCCTCCCCTACAGTCCCTCCAGCACCCCACGTAACACCCTGTCCCCTGCCACGTCCCCTCACTCCCAACAATCGGCCCTGTCACCCTGTCACCCTGCCAACCCTGTCACATCTAGCTGACACATTCCCTCTCTCCACGCCCATCCATCTAGATCTGAAACACCCCAGTGACACAATCAATACCTCTGACCCCCCCTGCCCCTGCCCCTGCCCCGGCCCACACCCCCGCCCCCCCCCACGCTACGTCCTCCCTGGCACCACCAATGTTGTTCCCGGCGCCAAAATATTGTGAGGAAGAGACATCAGCTTGATTTTGTTGCCTACGAGGACCTATATTTCACCTCGTCCTCGTCCTCGTGTTCGTAGGAGAAAAATAATTGTAGGTTCAGAAAAGTGAGATACATAGAGAAAAAATAACTGAGTTGCCTAAAAGTGTAAAGTGGTTTAGGTTAACTATATATTTGATGTGTTGATAGTGATGCTTCCCTCATGAAAGTGATGACGTGCGAAGGAAGAACATGAACATTATCACCACCACCATCTTATGTTCTTATATTCTTCTTCTTCCTCCTCCTCCTCCTTTCCCTTTGTCATCTCTCCTTATATGTTCATCTTTTCTTGTTTATAATTTCATGATAGTTATTTTTTCTTCAGTACCTCCTTCTGATCTTTCGTGTCTTCCTCCTCTTACCCTCCTCCTCCTCGTTATGGTTATACGGAAAACCTTAGTAAGTGGATAGAAGACTGGTTATCGGAACGTAAACAGCGAGTCGTAATTAACGGAAAAACATGAGTAAAAGTAAACAGCGGCGTTCCTCAGGGTGACTTTAGTGTACGGTGTCCTGTAAAGGAAAGTACACTCCCACACTGGATTGTAGGAGTTGGGGCCTGATTGACTGCTGCTTCTTTAAAAAGTGCCAGGCAAGGCTACCGCACCACCCTAAGTCTTCCTCACTGTGTCTACACCTACACTACACAATACTACGCCAACACGCACACATAGCCCTGAGTTACCGGTCACCACTACTACTCTCGACCTGTGACGGGCTGTGGATACCCTAAGGCCCTGATACTGTGTGACCACCTTCGGGATTTAAGGTACCAGGGGTCACTGCTACAGCGGTGAAACAGTGCACAGCGTCCTGCATACCAAAGGGCACTCACTACACACGGCATGGAACGGAGCTGGGGCCTGATTGACTGCTGTCTTCCTTAAAAGTGCCAGGCAAGGCCGCCGCACCACCCCTAGTTATCTACACTGTGCTCACACCTACTCTGTACACACACAAACAGTCACACCTACTCTGTACACACTAAACATAACCATCAATACAAACAGTCACACCTACTCTGTACACACTAAACATAACCATCAACACAAACAGTCACACTTTCACACACTAACAAAAGTAGATGTAGTTAATATCTCCTTTTCACACTTTCCTCGTAAATTCCATGTAGTTTTTCTATACTACATGGTATCACTTCTTTTCCTGCCAGCTTCGGCTGGAGGGATGGGTGGGAGGGGAGGAGCCTTCCACTGTACTATCCTTTCTCTAATTCAAGTAATTAGTGTAGAGTAGTTATATCAAACAGCCTTCGCAGGGACCCTAGGGTCTGTTGCTGTTTGTGTTCCCTTGTATTCCTCCTCCTCCTTTTGCTGTCCTTTTGTCTCTATCAAGTAGATATTATAGTAGTAGTGTAGCCACACAGACAGCCTCGTTAGGTCCAGTAAGACTGTTGCTGTCTGTTCTTCCTTTGTACAACCACCATCACCACCCTCGCATCTCACTCTCCTCTTCTCCCTCCCCACCACCTCCGCCTACCACCCCCACCTCCCCTCTCACGCTTATCACATCTCCCCTCATCTTCCTGCTCCTTCATCTCCGCCAAATATTAATCTCCCATTCATAACAACGCCTCCGCCCCGCCCCGCCCTGCCCCGCCCTCCCCCTCAGTCATTTCTCCCGACGCCAAATCTGCATAATTATCACCTTCCTTCGATCAGCCTGAGGTGGGGGGGGGGCGGGGGCGTGGGCTGTGTTGACGAAAGGAGGGAGGCGGGGCGGGCGGGGCGGGGCTGGGTTCGT
>JAPQNM010000014.1:4406714-4409214 GCA_029783475.1 Metacarcinus magister | reverse complement strand
ATGATTCCAGGTTCCAGGTTCCAGAGTCGAGGCCTGTAGCTGCCTTCTAGTATAGTAATGACGGAGAGGTAGCCAAGGAGACTCATCACATCTTCGTCACGGCCTGCTGCAGCACCATTACTAAACCATGTCAAGCCTCGGCACCGTCTGTAGTGGTGTGTGTGTGTAGGCCGCCCAGCATCCCTCGCATCGGGTAACAGGGAACATTTTGACATTGTAGTGACATATAAACAGCACTTCCAAGCATCCCGTAACATTGATTTCAGCACCTCCTGAGGGTCTAGCACACCGGGTTAAGAAACAATGTGTTAGAAGATGGAAAGTTTTGTGGAAAATTTCTGAGTATAAAACAACTGACAGCTGACAACATAAGTCTTGTTTCAACTCTTGGACTCCACATCAAAGCCATAACAACACATAAGTCAAGCCAAACAGTGGTCCACCTTCACCAACGGATGGATGGATGGATGACATGTACCCAGGACGTAATGACACTCACAAACACACTCAATATTGTTAACTTTCTTGAGCTTCGCCTTCAAACTGTTCAAGTGTGACACCCTTGAATGTGCCGGTGTGTGAGTGTACTGTACGCCCCGAGGTGAAGGCAAGGAGGTGCATCACGCCACACACTACACATCACAGAGAAGAGTCACGGTGTCAGATTTGTTGGAAGTGTGGTGCAGTACAGTGTTCTGCCACCAAGGTCTGTGTTCTGAAGTATTCATTGGATAGACAAGGATAGCATAACAGTGATGGGTCTCGCCAGTAAGTGTTCCGCTGGACCGTGGTGTTACGTATGTATGTACACGTTCAGCACGAGTATGTGACGTTAGCGATGCCTGTGTTTCAGGACAAATGTTTGAACCTTCAACACTGTAGTTCTTGCAGTCTTACTTTAAGGCTGCAAGACATGAACACGTAGCATCAACCTGAAGGTGTGTTCATGTCACTGGTAACAACAATAACACACTGGAAGGCTCACCACTAGTGTGTTACTGCGTGCACCAACACAGTGTTTCGTGACACTGAACCAAACCTTCACATAATAATTGAGAAACACTTTGAAACTAACGAAGCTAAGTACTTTTTCTTAAATCGTGTTGTCAATGTTTGGAACGGACTGACTGACTGACTGACTGACTGACTACCCTTGAACGTCGTCAACTCAGTTACCGTTAAAACGTTAAAAACACGCCTCGATAATTACTTCATATCAAATCCCCGGCTGGCAATGTTCTCTTCAGGATAATTATACGTTTATATTGTAGTTTAGTGAAATGAAACAGCCAAGTAGGGACCTGTATGTCTGTTTCTGTTGCTACCACATCAACACCGTCAATACCACCACCACCACCACCACCACCACCACCAAAGTATCCCGTATCTTCGTTCGTTTGTTTGTGCATTCACCCTTTGCAACAAGCCTCCCTTCCACCCCTCCTCCTCCTCCTCCTCTTACACATCTTTATCCCATTTCTTCCTTCTCTTACCTTACCCTTTTCTTCCTCCTCCTCCTCCTCCTCCTACTCCTCATCATCGTTTCCGACCTCCTCCTCCTCCTCCTCCTTCTTCTTCCCAAAAATCAACTTCTACGTTCCTCTTCCTCTTCCTCCTCCTCCTCTTTCCGTTCCCTTTAACCACATGCACTCACTTCCCTCTTTTCAGCCTCCTCCTCCTCCTCTCCTCCTCTCCTCCTCCTCCTCCTCCTCCTTCGATGGAGAATAATTTGTATGTAAAACGGGAAGAAGGAAAAGGAGGCTCATGCGGCAATGATCTGAGGAAGGAAGGAAGGAAGGAAGGAAGGAAGGAAGGAAGGAAGGAAGGAAGGAAGGAAGGAAAATAAATTAATAAACCATAGAATAAAAAGAGAAGGATTATGGAAGGAAAAGCAAATTTCAATGAAGGAAGGAAGGAAGGAAGGAAGGAAGGAAGGAAGGAAGGATGGATGGAAGGAAGGAAGGAAGGATAACATGAAGTAAGATAAACGAGCAAGATAATTGAAGGATCCTAAACGTACATGGCGTGTGTGTGTGTGTGTTGTGTGTGTGTGTGTGTGTGTGTGTGTGTGTGTGTGTGTGTGTAAAGATAAGTATTTTCTTCCTTTCCTCCTCTTCCTCCTCCTCCTCCTCCTCCTCCTCCTCGTAATCACATCATGGCTGGTCAGGAAATAAATGTGTTTATTAAGGAAAGTATTAAGTCAGTTCCAGCTCTTTCCTCCAGGCCGGGCAGAGACGAAAGGGAGGGAGGGAGGGAGGGAGGGAGGGAGGGAGGGAGGGAAGGGGAGGGAGGGAGGGAGGGAGGGAGGGAGGGAGAGGAGAGTGGAAGGGAGGGAAGGACACGAGTCTGATAAAGTTAATTGTTTTACTTACATTAGACGTTATCTGAGAGAGAGAGAGAGAGAGAGAGAGAGAGAGAGAGAGAGAGAGAGAGAGAGAGAGAGAGAGAGTGAGAGAGAGAGAGAGAGAGAGAGAGAGAGAGGCTACACCAGTTGGTTTAC
>JAPQNM010000014.1:4391714-4401714 GCA_029783475.1 Metacarcinus magister | reverse complement strand
CTCCTCCTCCTCCTCTTCCTCCTCCTCCTCCTCCTCCTCCTCCTCCTCCTCTATACAAGTTGTTTTAATGACGCAATTTTTACTCTTCTTCATTTTCTTCTTCTTCTTTTCCTTCTTTCATTGTGATCAAGTTGCCTCGAATACTAACTTGAAGAACTTGTAATATTTCCTTAATCTTACGTCTCTCAACTTCGCCCATTACCAATTACTCTCTCTCTCTCTCTCTCTCTCTCTCTCTCTCTCTCTCTCTCTCTCTCTCTCTCTCTCTCTCTCTCTCTCTCTCTCAGATTTTAACTTTCGTCGTCAATGTCATTATCTTTTTCCTTTCCTATTTGATGTCTTTTTTTTTCTTTCCTTCCTTCTTTCTATCTTTCCTTCCTTCTTCCTTCCTTCCTTCCTTCCTTCCTTTCTTCCTTTTCCTTTCTTTCATATTTCCTTCCTTACTGTCTTCCTTCCTAACTAACTACTCAACATAAGGAAGGAAGGAAGGAAGGAAGGAAGGAAGGAAGGAAGGGAGGCAGGAAGGAAGGAAGGAAGGACACGTTCAATGCCTAACACACTTAAGGTTAATAGATATAATGATGAATTAGAAGGAAGGTTTAAATATCTCACTACAGTTTACTACATGAAGCTTATCTACAGCGAGTACTTATGTAGGTAGCACACACACACACACACACACACACACACCACACACACACACACACACACACACACACACACACACACAGAGTTGGCAATATAATTAAGAAATGCTCAGATCAGGCGTGTTCTGTTCAGTGTACGTGTGTGTGTGTGTGTGTGTGTGTGTGTGTGTGTGTGTGTGTGTGTGTGTGTGTGTGTGTGTGTGTGTGTTCAGTTTAGTGTACGTGTATATTTTGTCCCGTGTAGGCGTGTGTTCTGGGCGTACACAGCACTAAGCAGCACCGTGTGTGTATGTGTGTGTGTGTGTGTGTGTGTGTGTGTATGTGTGTGTGTGTGTGTGTGTGTGCCGCCGCTGTGTCTCCGTTGAGCCTCGTGTGGCCGATGCTCAACACAATAAAGAAGAAAGACAATCCATTTATTACCCAACAAGACTCCCATTCACCCCAGACACACCAGTACCTCCTCCTCCTCCTCCTCCTCCTCCTCCTCCTCCTCTTCCTCTTCCTTTTCCTTTTCCTCCTCCTCCTCCTCCTCTCCATATAACCCTCCTTATCCTTCCCTTCTCTACCAAAACTATTCTCCTCCCGCACTCTCCCCAACACAACCATGATCATTCCTCCCCCCCTCCCTGACCCCCCTCTTCCCTCCCTCCCCTCCCTTCCCTCCCGTCACCGTCCCTCCCTCCCCTTCACTTTTCCTCAGGCTTGTCTTCTGCTTAAAAATACCAAGAGGACAAGTGATACCATACACAAATCAGAACGCTAAGTGGAGCCTTCCTGGGGGCGGGGCGGGGCGGGGCGGGGCGGGGTAAGGGGTAAGGGGTAAGGGGTAAAGACAGGGAATAAGGATGTAACACCACTCCCCTCTCCTCTTCTCCCCTCAGATTTCCCCTCACGGAAGCCCAAGATGTCGTTGAATCGGCTGCAGTGGTCGCCGGGGTGAGGTGCTGAGAGCCAACTGTACGGCCCCCGCTGTGAGGCCGCCGTCAGACCTACACTGGTACATCAACGGCATGAAGGTGGGTGTGGTGGTGGTGGTGGTGGTGGTGGTGGTGGTGGTGGTGGTCGCACGGGTCACGGTACTCTCCACACACCACCTCAACACCTACACCAAACAACACACACCCACACATGAGGTAGTGTACTATATCACTAAAACACACATACGAACATACACTTAGCATCACGTGTACAGCATGAGCGATATCCTCAGAATGTCACGGAAGGTTTGATGAAATAACATGAAGTATTTTAAGATTCTCGTAGTTAAGACACCAAGGAATGAAAATTTGGAAGGTCCGATCACCGCCTACAGCCCTGGCCACACCCCAAATAAAGGATGGTGTTTAACGTAGCGTAGTTCAGACACACACACGAGGCTCAGAACAGATCAGACCAAACCAACCTTCAGTAGAGGAGAGGTGAAGCCCAGTTGGTGTTATGATACCTTAGAGTATTTATCATCATAGTCAATCATGGCATTTTACAACGTCCTTAGGCTCCCCTTTGTTGTATTGGTGATCGTAAGTATAGTACAGTAATTACTACTAGATATTGGCCTTTATAATATGTAAAATAACCTGATTATTACTAAGAGTAGTATATACTGTGGATTCCCGATGACAGGATGATTATCGGATTATTATTGAATTACTAACCATGAGTATAACTTGCACGTTGGTAGTACACTTCCTGGTAGTGTTGCAAGATTCATGTTAAGAGGTTGGAAATAGAGGTTGGTTTACTAACCATTTTACTGGACTCTGCAAATAATTATGAAGGTGCATTCTTATGTGTGTTGTAATGTCAGTGAACCTCAGCTGTGCGTTGTGTAATGAGAATGGTTTACACCGATTACTGTGTTAAGTACATAGAGAAAGGAAGCTGTGTTTGACGTCATCCCACATTACGTATTCACGGCCTAAGATCACTTAACCAAACTCACGTACAAGCAGCGAATGTTATAGACTCGGGGTACGACAAGTAAAAGTAGCAGCAGTATTGTATTAACAGAACACACACACACACACACACACACACACACACACACACACACACACACACACACCCTAGTCACTCGTCAGTGCATGATGGTGTTGGTGTGACGCTGTCTGCCTGGCGCGTCGTCACACAGGTCCAGGTGCCCCGCGTCCCCGCCCCGCCTTGACCCGCCCCGCGTCCAGTGGCGCCGCAACACAAACACAAACACAAACCCGTCACACAAACTTATAAGGTTTTCCAAAGTCATTTCCAACTTTTAGAGCGACAAACCGAGAAACTTTTGGGTCCGCGCCGCCCCACTATTAAGCTTCGACCCATTGATGTTACTCCAGGGTGACTGTGGTGGTGGTGGTGGTGGTGGTGGTGGTGGTGGTGGTGGTGGTGGTGGTGGTGGTGCAGCAGACCACCACCACCACCACCTGCATGAACACCACCGAGCACCACACCAACTCTCATTCCTGAGGGGGAGCCGCTTATACATGCAACACTACACGTGCATACACGTGTGTGTATTACTAAATGCTGCAAAAGTGTTCCATGACACACACACACACACACACACACACACACACACACACACACACACACACACACACACACACACACACACTTCCCCAAACACCCACCTGTCACTCTGTCCACAGGTGTCCGAGCAAAAGTTCCGCACCACGATCACGGAGGAGCAGCCGCCGGGACGGATGAGTGTGGCCAGCGCCGCGGGGGTGGCGGCGGCCAGGGAACAACAACAACAACAACAACAACAACAACAGCAGGAACAGCAGGAACAGCAAGAACAGCAGGAACAGCAGCAACAACAGTTGTCCCGCACGTCGCAGCTCACGTTGGCGCTGAAGGCAGGTCACTTCACGGCGGGCGGGCAGGCCACTCTGTCCTGCGAGGCGACCTACTCTGGGATGTACAGAAGGTGTGTGTGTGTGTGTGTGTGTGTGTGTGTGTGTGTGTGTGTGTGTGTGTGTGTGTGTGTGTGTGTGTGTGCACATAATCATAAGTTACAGTCCACGGCCTAATATTGCCAAACATTTGAAAAAGTCTCACTTCATTCATTTTAAACAAGCAAATACATCAAACAGAAAAGTGAGAAAAAAATTACAGATGAAAGAATTAATGTGTGTAGTAGTACACTCTCTCTCTCTCTCTCTCTCTCTCCTCTCTCTCTCTCTCCTCTCTCTCTCTCTCTCTCTCTCTCTCTCACAGTAACCCTCCTTCCCCCAGGGTGGCCAAGATGCACCTCGCCCTTCCAGGCTACAAGACGGCGGCGCCCTCACAAAAACTGTTTGGCGGCGGCGCACGCATGGGTGCTGGAGGAGGCGTGGGTGGCGCCGCGCTGGTGCTGCTGCTGCTGGTGGTGTTGGTGGTGGTGTTGTAGGGAGCAGTGCGTCGAGGCAGCGCCAACACAAGAAAAGCCAAGGAGCGGCCACGCGGCGCGTCAGCAACCTTCACTAACAATGTTGTGAACAGTGACTCGCAGCAGTGGCGGCGGTGTGCTGTGCTGTGCTGTGCTGTGCTGTGCTGTGCTGTGCTGCGCTGTGCTGCGTGCGTGTTGACAGCTGTTGACCAGTAATTGGCGGAACAGCTGTGTGTTTGGCAGTCTGCTGGCGGGGCACAGCAGGTCAGCAGGTCAGCAGGCCGCCGCAGCATCACGAGGCTGGCCTTGGTGTCCTCCGTTGATGTACGTAGATGAGGCGGGGCGGGGCGGCAGCCTCGCCCTGCAGACACGTGTACATACTCACCATAAGGACGTTGTTGCCTATGGATTGAATTCAGGGTCCTAGAATGTAAGGAAGTAATAACAAAACACATATTAGCCTGGTAGAGTCCACTATATTGGCCGAGTTGAATGTACTACCGAGATCACCTTCCTCACTGTCACCCCGCCATCCCCATCAGATGTAGTCATCCAATACTATACTCAATGGGACATACATGTATCGTACTAGTCGCTAAGTCGATGGGACGTAGAGCTTAAGATGAAAGACTAAGTGTAGTTTGCCTGTTCAGGGTGCAGGGTGTTGGCGGCCACGGGGCACGGGGCAGGGGCGGCGCGGGGCAGGGGCGGGGCAAGGGCGGGGCGGGGCGGGGCGAAGCACGCTGTGGTCCCCAAAGTGTGGCTCCAATTGACCCACCTCAGCCCTTTGACACCCTTGTTCATGGTGACCTTCCCTTTGACACCCTTGTTCATGGTGACCCTCCCTTTGACATCCTTGTTCATGGTGACCCTCCCTTTGACACCCTTGTTCATGGTGACCTTCCCTTTGACACCCTTGTTCATGGTGACCCTCCCTTTGACATCCTTGTTCATGGTGACCCTCCCTTTGACACCCTTGTTCATGGTGACCCTCCCTTTGACACCCTTGTTCATGGTGACCCTCCCTTTGACACCCTTGTTCATGGTGACCCTCCCTTTGACACCCTTGTTCATGATAACACACTTCATGTTCTCTGAAACAAGTGTCCTTTGGGGTGACAGCATCACGCCGCCCTGCACCCTTCATTTGGGGGTCACAGCGTTGTGGTGAGAGTGGTGCGTCACACCGCACGTGACGGTGACGCACCTGTGCTGTGCGCGGCTACAGGTGCGTCACAGCGGCACACCTTCACAGTCACTTAATGGAACAAACATTGAGCCTTGAATGCCATCACTCCGCCGCGCCGCCCACCTCCTGCACGTGTGTAGCGCCGCCCACACCCAAGCTCTAAGGTAATCCTGGGCGGCTCCCGGGTGTTCACGCCCACATCCTGAGGGTTGCTTCGGGAGCCTGTAGTCCCCACGCCCAAACCCTGAGGGAGGGTCCCGCGTCCCGGGTGCCCACGCCCACATACACTTCACTACCGCCCGTTACAAGCGTCTTCCTTCAATATCACAAACGTGTTTTTATTTTTACGTAACATTTCGACACAGAGCTTAAGGAGAGTGAGCACATGAGTGATATGGCGGTGAGCCCCGGGCGGCGGGACATCCGCCCCCCCGCCCCCCTCACGCCCCTTCCCTTCGGCCAGCCGCCGGCCCGACCAGCCGACGAGACTCGCTCCGCCGGGCCGGGCCGGGCCGGGCCGGGCTGGTCCTGCCTGGCCGGGCCAACGCTCAATCTGACAAGAGTCCCCTCAAGTTTCCTCTTCACCGAGACTCACTTGAAGTTGTGATGCTGAAACACTGAACCAGACTCGCCCTCACGACGCCCGACCCTCGCCGCACACACACAGGCTGGCCGACCACCTCTGTGTGTGTAATGAACCTTCATGACGTGTGTGTGTGTGTGTGTGTGTGTGTGTGTGTGTGTGTGTGTGTGTGTGTGTGTGTGTGTGTGTGTAATGAACACTAATGTACTTTTAACACATCATCCTGCGTAGGATAGGAGTACACTTGACAGTGGTGTGAGCAGTGCCAGGGTGAGGCCGGTACACTACAGCGTGCCGTCAGAGTGCCACGCACACCTTGGGGGAAGACACGAAGCTGCGAGGCTGTGGAGGCAGCGTGACGGAGGCCATAACACCGGAGCCTCGGTGTGCGCCGCGCCGCGCCGTCCACCTGTTCACCACCACCAGGTGAGGCTCGGCGGACACGTCATCAGGACCAGGGAGCAGCGCCCACAGTGTCAAGGTGAAGCAGAGGCCAGCAGGCGGCGGACCAGCGGACAGCGGCGGCGACACCATCACCTGCTGGCACCACCGGCGGAGGAGCGGCGGTAATGGAGAGGCTGTGGCTGAGGCTGAAGCTGTGGCTGAGGTTGAGGCTGAGACTGTGGCTGTGGCTGTGGGTGTTCCTGTTGGTGTTGTTGTGGCTGAGGTTGAGTGATGTTGTTGCAGGGCGTCGTGGCCACACTAAGCCTCACCGCATCACAGCCAAGATAACACAGCAGGAAGCAACCCTCACCAAGCCAGCACTACGTAGGTCACACACACACACACACACACACACACACACACACACACACACACACACACACACACACACACACACACACACACACCGTATTTTGTACAAACGCCAAAATAAAGGCTGTTCGAGGGCTTTTTGTTTTTCTTTTGTCCTTGTGTTCTGATGGTGCTGTGGAAGCGTTTTTGTGGTGCTGTGGTGGTGCTGTGGTGAGTGCAGGACAGGTAAGGGTGTGACTCTTATACACACGTGAAACTATTTGACGTGAGACTGGCCACTTTTCTTTGTTAATACCGCAGAGTGGCCAAACGTCACGCACACTATCCTTGACGGGACTGTACACACACACACACACACACACACACACACACGCACACACACACACACACACACATCACCCCCATGCTGCCATAACACTATCCTTGACGGGACTGTAACGTGAAGATGGATCGAGGAGCTTCCGCGGGCAGCATGAGTCTACCAATAAAGAAACGAGGCGTCACTTAAAAAATCTAACCCGCGCTACTAACGGGCAGAGACCAACCATCAAGTCTACCGGCGCCAAGGGTTCACGTCACACACACACACACACACACACACACACACACACATACACACACACACACACACACACCCACACACACACACACAACAAACACACACACTCATACACAACAAACACACACACACACTCATATACAACAACAAACACATTCACACAAACACAGTAAATTAATCTCTCTCTCTCTCTCTCTCTCTCTCTCTCTCTCTCTCTCTCTCTCTCTCTCTCTCTCTCTCTCTCTCTCTCTCTCTCTCTCTCTCTCTCACTGTGGAGTAAACAATTACTCTCGAATTTTTGTCTCTCGGAAAATAAGAGGAAAATAGTGTCTGGCGGGAGGGAAAAATGCCTCCAGGTCGTTAATCAGGCGAACACACCTGCCCCGCCCCGCCCCGCCCCGCCCCGCCCCGCCCCGCCCCGCCCCGCCCCGCCCCAACACTCCTGCGGCCTGGCCTTAAGGTGGGGGCCGCGTGCAGCCGCCCCGTCGTGCCCCGCCAAGGCCGCCCCACTCCCACCCCCCCGCCCCCGCCATTACCTCGCCTCCTCAGGGCACGACACACACACACACACACACACACACACACACACACACACACACACACACACACACACACAGCCAAAATATTTCAACATAAACTGAAGCCACACTCGAGGCGGGAAAAATTAATTGAATTAGCACATTGTTGCACCACTCACTGACTCACTCACTGACTCACTGACTCACTGATTCACTGACTCACTCACTTACTAGATTACGTGACTCACTCACTCACTGATTCACTGACTGACTCATTCACTCACTCACTAACTCACCCACTCACTAACTGACTCACTCACTGATTCACTGACTCATTGACTAACTCATTGACTCACACACTCACTTACTAACTCACTCACTCACACACTCATTGAATAATTAACTGATTGACTGACTGAATAACTGACTGACTGAATAACTGACTGACTGAGTAACTGACTGACTGAGTAACTGACTGACTGAATAACTGACTGACTGAATAACTGACTGACTGAATAACTGACTGACTGAGTAACTGACTGACTGAATAACTGACTGACTGAGTAACTGACTGACTGAATAACTGACTGACTGAATAACTGACTGACTGAATAACTGACTGACTGAGTAACTGACTGACTGAATAACTGACTGACTGAGTAACTGACTGACTGAATAACTGACTGACTGAGTAACTGACTGACTGAATAACTGACTGACTGAGTAACTGACTGACTGAATAACTGACTGACTGAGTAACTGACTGACTGAATAACTGACTGACTGAATAACTGACTGACTGAATAACTGACTGACTGAATAACTGACTGACTGAGTAACTGACTGACTGAGTAACTGACGGACTGAATAACTGACTGACTGAATAACTGACTGACTGAGTAACTGACTGACTGAATAACTGACTGACTGAGTAACTGACGGACTGAATAACTGACTGACTGAGTAACTGACTGACTGAATAACTGACTGACTGAGTAACTGACGGACTGAATAACTGACTGACTGAATAACTGACTGACTGAATAACTGACTGACTGAGTAACTGACGGACTGAATAACTGACTGACTGAGTACCTGACTGACTGGTCACTGAATGCATGACACACACACACACACACACACACACACACACACACACACACACACACACACACACACACACACACACACACACACACACACACTGACTGACTGACTGACTGACTGAATAACTGACCGACTGACTAAATGAATGAATGACTCTCTCTCTCTCTCTCTCTCTCTCTCTCTCTCTCTCTCTCTCTCTCTCTCTCTCTCTCTCTCTCTCTCTCTCTCTCTCTCGGTTGTGTTGTTGCCATTTTTACAATTCCAAATCTGCGAAGACCTGAGGCGGTGGTGGCGAGGCAAGGCGGAGGAGGAGGAGGAGGAGGAGGAAGAAGAGGAGGAGGAGCAGCGTGGTCGTGTTGGGGTCTCCCGCAGGAGTTGTACAGAGACAGCACAGAAGCACGTGTCACCCCCGCCACACGCACACACACACACACACACACACACACACACACACACACACACACACACACACACACACACAGCACCAGGTAAGGCGGACAGGTAGGGTAATGTTACCTGAGATTCACCTGAGCCACGTAACCATACAACTCGACTCTCTCAACATCGGAGAGAACGAAGACAACGAAGCGTCACTATAAAAAATCTAAAAAAAAACCGCGCTACTAACGGGCAGAGGCTGAATATCTAAAACTTCCAGCGCCAAGGGTTAAGGATAGGATATAGAAAACAAAAGTGTGTGTTGTGTTGTTGTGTTGTTGTGTTGTGTTGTCTAGTTTTGTGCCGTCTGTTGCAATACAATGTTGGTTTGGAATAGATAACATTGACGTGTACTGACTACTAGTTATCATATTAAGTAACATTTGAAGTGTATAATATAACTAAACTTTGCTCGTTAGTGTTGGTTGTCACGTCACTCAAGATAACTTTGAATATAATGGTAATTTTGGTACATAGTTACGATGCGTCTCTCCTTAACCCGTCTACTCAACACTCTAACAACACCAACACCATCTACAACACACTAAACAACAACAACAACACACACCATTGGTACACCTGCACCCACGCTCAACATTACAACTCTGATCATCATGACAGGTTATGGCTGCAATCTTTTTTAATGAAAATTGTACAATGACATTTACTTTTCTCTCGGCATCGTGTTTGCGAACCTATTTCAAACACATTCTATTGGTTTAAAGCTCATTATTGAACTTTCTTTTATATAGGTAATGAGCAGGTATATGTACTTTCATGTTATTTTTTAATCAAACATCAACATCCCATATTTCAAAATCGTATTCAAATGTCACGAA
>JAPQNM010000014.1:4381714-4389214 GCA_029783475.1 Metacarcinus magister | reverse complement strand
TTTCAATTAAATCCCCTCGCATCCTTCGTTTTTCTAGGCTGAATAAGTTTAGTTCTTTAAGTCTTTCTTCATAAGGTTTATTTTTCAGCCTTGGAATCATTTTTGTTATTCTTCGCTGGACTCTTTCCAGTTTGTCAATGTCCTTTCTGTAATATGGGGACCAAAACTGTACGCAATACTCAAGATGGGGTCGTACTAGTGAATTATGCAGTTTTAATATGACTTTTTCTGATTTATTTTCGAAAGTACGCCCAATAAAGCCGACCAATCTGTTAGCAGTTTTAACTACCTCTGAACAATGTTGACTGGGTTTTAAATCGTTTGATATTGTGATTCCCAGATCTTTTTCTTTGTTTACTGTAGAAAGTGATTACCATTCATTGAGTACTGAACGTGATCATTATTTCTTCCGATGTGTAGTACCTTGCATTTTTCAACGTTAAATTTCATTTGCCATTTATTGGCCCAAGACGTTAGTCGATCTAGGTCTGATTGTAAGACTTCTCTGTCAATTGTCGTAGTTACTTTGCTGAGAATTTTCGTATCGTCAGCGAATTTCGATATTTTGCAAGTGATCCCATCATCTATGTCATTAACATATATCAAAAATAAGACAGGACCAAGCACTGAGCCTTGTGGTACGCCACTTTTTACGTTTAACCATTGCGAGGAGACACCGTTTAAGACTACTCTCTGCTTACGTTCAGAGAGCCAGACCAGAAGCCAATTGTAAATGCTACCAGAGATACCGTGAGTCTTTAGTTTATTAAGCAATCGTTGATGAGGTACTTTATCAAAGGCCTTTTGAAAATCCAGATATATGACATCTACTAGGAGGAGGAGGAGGAGGGAGAGGAGGAGGAGGAGGAGGAGGAGGAGGAGGAGGATAATGCAAATAATACGTACAAGTGAGTCAGTATATTGGCAGAAAAAAAATAAACACATTCGATTCCCGGCAACACACACACACACACACACACACACACACCACACACACACACCACCACACACACACACACACACGAGGGATACGAGTGTGAAATAAGTAAATGAACGAAAGATAATGGAAGTAAATGTAATAAAAATAAATAAATAAATAAATAACTGAAGGAAAAGTAAAAGAACTAAAAAATATATAAATAAAAATCAGGAAATACGATAAAATAGAAAAAAAAATTGTAATAATAATAAGAAAAAATAAATAAATAAATAAACAAAAAATCTACATATAAAACAAAAGTATTAATTCAATATATAATTAAATAGCTGAGTGACATTTTCGACTTATATTTTCCAGTAAAAAAAAAATATATATATATAAATAAATAAACAAACAAATAAATAAATGAATGAATACGAAAGAAAACGTAAGATGGAACACTCACCATTGTTCAAATTGATGGAGGAACTGAAATAAAAAAGAAAAAAGAAAAATATATTATTAATCATTATAATCAATAGTAACGAATGTGTGTGTGTGTGTGTGTGTGTGTGTGTGTGTGTGTGTGTGTGTGTGTGTGTGTGTGTGTGTGTGTGTGTTTCAAGGTTAAACTCATATAGATACATAGAGAAAAGTAAAGATAAACAGATCACAACATAATTCACTAAAGAACACTGCGAGGGGAGAGAACGAGGGGAGAGGAGGAGAGAGGATGAGGGAGAGGAGGAGGAGGGGAGAGGAGGAGAGAGGAGGAGAGGAGGAGGAGGAGGAGGAGGAAGGGGGGGTTGTATAGCAGCCTTTATTTATATACTTTTTTTACTTTGCATAAATGGAGTGAGGAGGAAAGATGAAAAAAAATATAAGAGAGAGAGAGAGAGAGAGAGAGAGAGAGAGAGAGAGAGAGAGAGAGAGAGAGAGAGAGAGAGAGAGAGAGAGAGAGAGAGAGAGAGAGAGAGAGAGAGAGAAACAAATGGGGGATGCAGTTAGTCGCGGGCAAAAGGAAAGAAAGAAAATGTAACGAGGAACAAAAAAAAGTGATGCATAAATCCCGTTGGAAGGAAGGAAGGAAGGAAGGAAAGAAGGAAAGAAGGAAGAAAGAAAGAAAGAAAGGAAGGAAGAAAGAAAGAAGGAAGGGAGGAAGGAAAGAAGGAAGAAGAAGGAAGAAAGGAGAAAGAAAGGAGGAAGGAAGGAAGGAAGAAAGGACAAGACAAGACAAGACAGTGTAGTAGAATTGAAAGTTAACAAACACTTAGAATAAAACAGTAAATACAACTTTAACTCTTGCTTTCAAATGATGGACAGATAGACAAACATAAGTAGCAAGTTATATTCAAGTTATATTCAAGTTATATTCAAGGAGGAGGGAACAAATAGTAAATTAAAATGAATAGTGTTTGAGAGTAACAAGAAGACGATAGACTGAAGAATAATGAAGAGGAGGCAGCCTTGAACACCATCTAACACACACACACACACACACACACACACACACACACACACACACACACACACACACACACACACACACACACACACACACACACGGAACCTCAATAAAAATCCTGTTTCTTTGTAGAGGAAGGTTAGCAGCAAAACATTGAGTGCAGAGGAGAGAGAGAGAGAGAGAGAGAGAGAGAGAGAGAGAGAGAGAGAGAGAGAGAGAGAGAGAGAGAGAGAGTATGTTTTTTTATAGAATACAAGTGATGGTGAGTGATAGTGAAAGGGGTGAGGTAATAAGTCTCTCTTTCTCTCTCTCTCTCTCTCTCTCTCTCTCTCTCTCTCTCTCTCTCTCTCTCTCTCTCTCTCTCTCTCTCTCTCTCTCTCTCTCTCTCTCTCTCTCTCTACCTTGAAAATATGACACACAGACAGTATAGTATAAGAAGTTTTTTTTTGAAGTATTTATAACCAGAATTTTCCTTCCCATCTTAACTAAAAAAATGACTGGACGGAAAAAATTTTGAAAGCACTAAAAACTATAATATTTTCTTCCATACCAAATAAAAAAAAAGTATTAGACAGAATTGAAGTTTTTTTTTATTTAAGGAGGTAATACAATATCTTACTGAATAATGAATAAGAGATGGAGGGAGAGAAGGAGGGAGAGAGAGAGAGAGAGGGGGGGGGGACTGTTTCATTTAAGGGAGAGAAGGGAGGATAGAGAGAGGGGAAAGGAGGAAAATATACAGTTGGGAGACAGAAAGAAAATTATAGATATATATAAAAACCGAAAACAAAGGGAGGGAGGTAAGGTGAGGGGAAACAAAGGGAGGGAGGTAAGGTAAGAGGAAAACAAAGGGAGGGAGGTAAGGTGAGGGGAAACAAGGGAGGGAGGTAAGGTGAGGGGAAACAAAGGGAGGGAGGTAAGGTGACGGGGGAAACAAGGGAGGGAGGTAAGGTGAGGGGAAACAAAGGGAGGGAGGTAAGGTGAGGGAAAACAAAGGGAGGGAGGTAAGGTAAGAGGAAAACAAAGGGAGGGAGGTAAGGTGAGGGGAAACAAAGGGAGGGAGGTAAGGTAAGAGGAAAACAAAGGGAGGGAGGCAAGGTGAGGGGAAACAAAGGGAGGGAGGTAAGGTGAGGGGAAACAAAGGGAGGGAGGTAAGGTAAGAGGAAAACAAAGGGAGGGAGGTAAGGTGAGGGGAAAACAAAGAGTGACTGACTGTCGTTGACCTGTGAGTGAGTGAGGGGAAGGGCGTGAGGGCGTGAGGGGAAGGGTGTGAGGGCGTGAGGGGAAAAGGTGATAGATTACCAGCACGAGGCATCAACAAAGCACATTGGGACACACTGACACCCTCCATTTCCCCTCATCCTCTCCCCTCACCTCCCTGCACCTTACCTCCCCTCACTGCACCTCACCTCCCCTCACTTTCCTCCATTTCTTCAATTCATCAACCCTTATTTTCTCTCATCCCTTCAATGTTTCAATCCTTACTTCCCCTTACTCCCTTTCCCTTCTCTCACATCAACTTCCTTCCCTTTCTTCCCCTCTACCTCCCTTCCCCTTGCTTCCTCATACCTCCCCTTACCATATACACGTACTTTAACATCATACCCTCACCCATCCCCCCCCCATCACCCCAACCACTCCCCAACGATAGATATATAGATAGATAGATAGAGATGAATGGGACGGCTCGTGGACTGGTGCTGATCTTTCAAGACTCAAGCTAACGTGGAAATTTCATCTTCTATAGGTGTTTCAGGGTGACTGATGCCTCTCGTTATAAGCATTATTGAAACATTTATCTCCCAGCGTCCTAACTTCTTAATTTTAGACGCGCGATCAGCTGACAGATCATTAATATACAGTGTGTTATTAGTGACTCCCCTCTCACTCTCACTCTCACTCCTCCTCCTTTCCCCTCCCCTTCCCCTCACTGTCCCATTTCCTGTTGTACTTCTTTCAAGGTTATTCTCCCCTCTAATTTTCCTCTTACTTCTCTTTTCCCTTCTTTTCCCCTCATGCAACTCCCTCCTCCCCTCACATGCATCTTTTTCCCCTCATCCTCCTTCCTCACCCCTCATACTTACTCCCCTCAACCCCGCCTCTTCCCCTTCCCTATTACTTCCTGTCCTCTTCCCTTCCCATCACTTCTCAAAACACCGTCACTCTTTAACACAACTAATGTATATTATGAATCGAGTATTCTCTCTCTCTCTCTCTCTCTCTCTCTCTCTCTCTCTCTCTCTCTCTCTCTCTCTCTCTCTCTCTCTCTCTCTCTCTCTCTCTCTCTCATTTGCACGGTTCTCTAAACATGACTTTTCAACCAGTTTGTGTATGATTCCTGTGTGTGTGTGTGTGTGTGTGTGTGTGTGTGTGTGTGTGTGTGTGTGTGTGTGTGTGTGTGTGTGTGTGTGTGTGTGTGTGTGTGTTAACAAACTGTCCACCGCTATGCATCATTGTTGTGACAAAAAATATTGATGCGATAGAATTAATGACATAAATCTTATTACACACACTGTACACAGGCGGCAGTGTTGTCATTATTATTATTATTATTATTATTATTATTATTATTATTATTATTATTATTATTGCTATCATTATTATTATTATCATTATTATTAGTGTTGTCGTGGCCCTACACTTATCCTACCACTGTAATTCCTGCGGTTCGTAAAAGGCGACAAAAGGGACTGAGTGAGAGGTCTCTTCTATCAACAGACAAGAAGGGAAGGTGATTGCAAGAATGTTAGAATAGAAAAAAAATATTGATATGCTGGAGAAAATACAAAGAAAAGTTACTAAAATGATCCCAAGACTGCCAAACAAGTCTTACGAAGAACGACTAAAGGAGCTGAACTTATTTAGTTTATCCAAACGTAGGCTACGAGGGAACCTAATTGAGGTATTTCAAATTTTCCACGGCTATGGTAAATTTAAGAAGATAAATCAGTTTCTGTTTTCGGATGATGATAGTGGATGATTCAGTGAAATTGTATCAGTTGATGGAAGAATTTGTACGAGTGTGTAAGAAGAGGAATTTGAGTGTGAATGAGAATAAAAGTAAAGTAATGAAATGCACAAAGGCAGGTTGGTGGTAGAAGGATAAAAATTGCATTGATAGTAAACTGCTTGAGGAGGTGGAATGTTTAAAATATATAGGATCCAAGATTACTGTAAATGCAGGACTAGAGACAGAGGTGAAGTTTAGGATCAATGATGTAGGAAAGGTGTTGGGAGGAATGAAAGTGTTTAGTTGTAGAGAGATGGGAATGAATGTAAAGAGAAGGATGCATAAAGAACTAGCTTTGCCAATTATACTAAAATGTTGATTATGGAAGTAACATAAAGAGGACTGTGTGTGGAGCAAGGAAGGATGATTGTGTGGGATGGAAGTGAATGGGTAGCAGTGGTGAATGCATGAGTAAGAACACACCCTTGATGACCCTTGGAGGAGGTTCTGGTGCAGGAAGGGAGAAGGCATGAGTTAAATTCTAAATGGCAGGACTCTGGTGTGGATACGACCTTCAACCTCGTCCCTGTTTGCGTGAGTGACCTGACCTCCAGTGTTTGTGTGAGGTGTACTTCTCTTCTCCTATGGGGGCCAAGGGGCTAAGTATGTATGTGTGTACGGTGTGTGTATGTGTGTAAGGGTGTGTGTATGTGTGTGTAGGTGTGTGTGTATGTGTACCTTGTTTTGCTACTATTATTATTATCATTATTATTATTAAAACAATTGCGAAAGAAAGAGCAAGAAAGAAAGAGAAAGAGAAAGAGAGAGAGAGAGAGAGAGAGAGAGAGAGAGAGAGAGAGAGAGAGAGAGAGAGAGAGAGAGAGAGAGAGAGAGGAAAAGGCTACAAAACTGTGGATAGGTCGAGGGGAGTGTGAGGGGAGGAATGAGGGAGGAGAGGGAGGGAAAAGGGAAAGAGAAATGTAGGGAAAGAGGGAGGAAGGTAGGAAGGGAGGAAGGGAGGAAGGGAGGAAGGGAGGAATGGGGGGAGAGAGGGAGAGGGCAGCCACATTAATCAAACCCTGGCATTTTTCCTCTAGCCGGGGGCGGGGGGGGAGGAGGAGGAGGAGGAGGAGGAGGAGGAGGAGGAGGAGGAGGAGGAGGAGGAGGGTAGCTAGTGAATCACGACGGCCGCTGCACACCAGTCATTCATCACAGCTGCTAGATCCTGCTGACTGCCTGCTGACTGCCTGCTGACTGCCTCCTGGTAACCTACTGACTGACTGCTGAAGACTTATTGACTGTCTGCTAATTGCCTGCTAACTGCTAACTACCTATTCACTTCCCTGCTGTTCCTTTACTGCTCACCCCTGCTGCCTGCTGCCTGCTTTACCCTGCCTGCCTGCTGACACTACCTACTGCTGAGTCTCCCTGCTGTGTCCTATCTGCTGTTTTAAGTCACTGAGGTAAAGGAGAACGTACGTACACACACACACACACACACACACACACACACACACACACACACACACACACACACACACACACACACAGGTGGAAGTATTTTTTCTCATTATGTTCTTGTTAGCGATGGAGTGAAAAACAGAGGCGCTGGAGGGAGAGAAACACACTCCTCCTCCTCCTCCTTATTGCTCCTCTACTACGTTTCATCATTCTTTCACTTTCTCTTTCTTTCTCCTCCTCTTCTTATTTATCTTCAATTCCTTCTCTTCCTTCCTTCTCTTCGTCTTTCCCTCTCTTCCTTCCTTCCATCCTCATCTTTCTTCTTCTATTCTTCCTCTTCCCTCTTTCTCGCCTCCTTCCCTCTATTCCTTCCCTTCGTTTGATATTTTTTCTCTTCTTTTCTTCCTTCACTTTCCTCTTTTTTTCTCTCTCTCTTTATTTTCTTAATATTCCACCAATTTTAACATTTTTTCTTTCTTTCTCTTTTCTACACCTCGTACTGTTGTCTCTCTTTATTTCCCTCCTCCTCCTCTTCCTCCTCCTCTCTCCTCCTCCTCCTCCTCCTCCTCCTGGTTGCCGCAAGAAGCCAGTGTTACCAAGAGTGTAAAAATGAAAAGTAATCAACACACTTTAGCTGCAGGCTGTTTCCCTTCACCCTGTTTTCCCTTCACCCTGTTTCCCCTTCACCCTGTTTCCCCTTCACCC
>JAPQNM010000014.1:4374214-4376714 GCA_029783475.1 Metacarcinus magister | reverse complement strand
CATAAATTTCCCTCCACTTTTCATCACTATAAGTAACATGTGATCAGATCTTACAAAAAATAAATAAATAAATAAATAAAACAATAAAGTTACAGAACACTCTTCGATCCTCCTCCTCCTCCTCCTCCTCCTCCTCCTCCTCCTCCTCTCATCATCATCATCATCATCATCATCACTGCAACACAACACAACAAAACAACATTGATATTGCACACTAAACACACACACACACACACACACACACACACACACACACACACACACACACACACACACACACACACAATCCAGTCTAATATAGAGGAAGAAGAAACTATATCCTTCCTTCCTTCTATCCTTCCTTCCTTCCTTCTTCTTTCCTTCCTTTCTCCCTCCTTCTCTCCAATCTTACTTATCATTTCCTTGAGACTCGTGACCTCCTCCTCCTCCTCCTCCTCCTCCTCCTCCTCCTCCTCCTCCTCCTCCTCCTCCACCAAACGTAAACAAGTAGGGGAGGAAAGGGAGGTGTATTAGAAGGAGAATAGAAGGGAGATAAAGGGAAAGGGGAGTCTGGCTTTTAAGGGAAACGAGAACTCTCCATTAAGGTTAAGTAACAGTGATTCATAAAGGGATTATCAACCTTATGGAAAAGCAAGAAAATAGAGATGACGCAAACAAACAAATTGGTGATAAATGCAAAGGTAGAAAATAATGGAAAAATGAAAATAAAATGGAATGAAGGAAAGAATTAAGAAGAAATATGTGATAATGAGAGTAAGAATGAAGAGAAAGTGATAAAGAGAAGATATAATGGAGGTAGATAAAAATAAATAAATGAATGAATGAATCAATCAATCAAATAAATAAATACATGAATAAATAAATAAATGCAGTTACATGACAGGAAAGAATAAATGAATGAATGAATAAATGAAATACCTATATAAACAAGTGTGTGTGTGTGTGTGTGTGTGTGTGTGTGTGTGTGTGTGTTGTGTGTGTGTGTGTGTGTTACTAATTGTGCCCCAAATAAGGTCATTCATCATGTGTGTAGAGATGGTGAGTCAGTCTCTCTCTCTCTCTCTCTCTCTCTCTCTCTCTCTCTCTCTCTCTCTCTCTCTCTCTCTCTCTCTCTCTCTCTCTCTCTCTCCACTTTCCTCCTTGCGTCACTATTTTTCTTCTTTATTATCCAATTTCTCTTAATTCCATTCGTCCTCCTCCTCCTCCTCCTCCTCCTCCTCCTCCTCCTCCTCCTCCTCCTCTTCCTCCTCCTCCTCCTCCTCCTCCTCCTCCTCCTCCTCCTCCTCATCCATCTCCTTCTCCATACTTTCCTCACATATCCTCTCTTTCCCTTCATATTTCTTCCTTCCTCCTCCTCCTCCTCCTCCTCCTCCTCCTCCTCCTCCTCCTCTTCTTCTATTTTCGTATCCATTTTATGTTCTATATCCCTATTATTTATTATTATCATTATTACTATTATTATTATTATTATTATTATTATTATTACTATTACTATTTTTCTTTCACTTCTTTTCAATGATGGTCAAGAGGGGGAGGAGGGGAGGGAGGAGGGAGTGTGGCGGGAGGGCGGGGGGGGGAGGGGGGAAGGTGATTGGAAATGATTTAGTAAAGAAGATTCACTAATTCCTCTTCCTCCTCCTCCTCCTCCTCCTCCTCCTTCTCTTCTTCTTCTTCCTCCTCTAAGTGGTTTGCAAAAAGACATCAAATTGATGGATAGAGGCAAAAGATCAATTGAAATGGTTTGCAAAGAGTGCCAGTTAACGATATCTCTCTCTCTCTCTCTCTCTCTCTCTCTCTCTCTCTCTCTCTCTCTCTCTCTCTCTCTCTCTCTCTCTCTCTCTCTCTCTCTCTCTCTCTCTCTCACTTTACTTTATTATTATTCCTCCATCCCTCTCTCCCTCCTTCCACTCTCTCTAACTCTTCTTCCCTTTCCCTCATGTTGCCGCCGCCTCCTCCTCCTCCTCTTCTTCCTCCTCCTCCTCCTCTTCCTCCTCCTCTCCTCATCTTCCTCCTCTTATAGCGTCTCATACTTCTATTCATCACATATCATTCTGTTACAAAGACACACACACACACACACACACACACACACACACACACACACACACACACACACACACACACACACACACACACACACACACAAAGACTCGCCTCTACATTGTGATAAATTCCTGGAAAAAATAAATAAAAATGTTTTCCTTCCTTTCAAGTGTAACAAGAAGAAAACGTGTCGTCACATTCTTGGGGTGACTGACCGAAAGGAGGCAGAGGACAGTCACCTTCCCCCCCCCCCTCACCCCTCCAGCTCTCCCTTTCCCTCCCCTTCAACTACCATTCCCTCTCTTCTTCTCCCTTCCTTCCTCCTCTCCCTTGCTTCCCTCCTACACTCCCCTCCCTTCCTTCCCTCCTACACTCCCCTCCCTTCCTTCCCTCCTACCCTCCCTCCCTCCCTCCCTTCCTTCCTTCCTTCTTTCTTTCCACCCTCAACAGCGCATTT
>JAPQNM010000014.1:4361714-4364214 GCA_029783475.1 Metacarcinus magister | reverse complement strand
CAACCCGGCAGGAGGCAAGAGAAGTGAAAGTGTGAGCAAGATTCTGTAGTTTAATTGTCATTCTGGAGGTAAAGTTTTTTTTAATCAAGTGACAATGTAATAAAAATGGTCTGAGATATCTTTAAAGTGTTATTATTACTATTCATATCATTATCCTTCTGTTTACTGGTGTCATTGTTATTATTATCACAATTACTAGTATTATTTTTATCATAATAGTAGTAGTAGTAGTAGTAGTAGTAGTAGTAGTAGTAGTAGTAGTAGTAGTAGTAGTAGTAGTAGTAGTTGCATAAAATAATAGTGTAGTGTAGCAGTAATGTAGTGATGGCAGTGTAGTAAGCATGCTACACACACACACACACACACACACACACACACACACACACACACACACACACACTCCCACACCCAGAGGCTTAGCCTATAATTACGGTCCCAGGAGACGAGCTGCTCAGCTCGGGTTTAGCAGCCAACGTCCCTACCAGAGGATTAACGCACTTGACCTGACCCTACCTGTCCTGACCGCACTGACCCTTCCGCGTCCTCCTGGAGACAGACCCTCCACACAGACAGGACGACAGGCAGTCACCCTTACACTCCGACACAAGAAACATCTCCACTGCACGCCTCCGCTGACAACCACATTAACATTATTTGCAGTGTCGTCCTCGTCCCGCTCATTCTGTGTCGTCCTCGTCCCGCTCATTCTGTGTCGTCCTCGTCCCGCTCATTCTGTGTCGTCCTCGTCCCGCTCATTCTGTGTCGTCCTCGTCCCGCTCATTCTGTGTCGTCCTCGTCCCGCTCATTCTGTGTCGTCCTCGTCCCGCTCATTCTGTGTCGTCCTCGTCCCGCTCATTCTGTGTCGTCCTCGTCCCGCTCATTCTGTGTCGTCCTCGTCCCGCTCATTCTGTGTCGTCCTCGTCCCGCTCATTCTGTGTCGTCCTCGTCCCGCTCATTCTGTGTGACCCCTAAATAAACGTGACTGTTATTCGTGTATTACACCACCTAAGTACACAACAATTGGTGACTCCCGCAGTGACTAGCGAACACTCAGTGCACACGACACGATGGAGAACACACACCTGCAGCTCCCAGTGTTCACCTACGACATCAACACATGGCTGATGCATCTTGAAGCCTCGTGGGCTGGCTCTACCAACGTCACAGACCTCCACAAGTTTCAAGCTGTGGTGAGAGCGATACCCGCGGACGTTGCTGTTCGCATCGCCCCGGTGCTCAGGACGCCACCAGAGGATGGAAAGTACGAAGCGTTGAAGGCCGCCCTCGTCTACGCCTTGGGAAAGTCAGGTGAGGCGTGCATAGCGGAGCTCGACTCACTACAATATGACGGGGGCCGCCCATCAGTATTCCTCTCTCGGCTGCAGAACCTGAATAGGGCAGCTGGCTCCCCGCTATCCGACGATATGCTGAGGTACCGACACACCAGTCTTATGCCTCCCTATGTACGCCTACAGCTGGCGACCTTACGAGGCCCGATCACGTTGCAGGAATACGCCGAGCTGGTGGACAGGGTGCACGCGGTATACACCTGGACACCTCCTCCCCCGCCGTTGGCCTACAACACTGTGGGCGGCTTCAGCGCGCCCACCTACAATACCCCCAGTGCCCCCAGTGCCTTCAATACCCCCAGTAACCCCAGTGCCTTCAATACCCCCAGTGCCCCCAGTGCCTTCAATACCCCCAGTGCCCCCAGTGCCTTCAATGCCCCCAGTGCCACCAACCCTCACCACACCCGTTTCCTCAACACGATGGAACGCCCCGAAGACCGAAATGACCAGGTCCACGCCCTCACCCACAGCTCGTCCATGGACGCCCGCCTTGTCGAGATGACTAAGACTATTCAGCGCTTGGAGGCCGCCATGTCAGACCGACACAAACCCGCTCGAAAACGGTACTGCTTCTATCATGATGCCTTCGGCGCAGCGGACAGAAATTGCCGGCCTCCATGTGATTTCACAACAACAAAAACAACAACAGCAACTACTACTACTACTACTACTACTACTACTACTACTACTACTACTACTACAAATGAAAAGTGTTAAGGCCTCCTATGAGTCACGTCAACTCACATCACTTCTTATAAAACCATTCTACACTTTGACTGTAAGGAAGTGAAGATTAAGTGAATTTTTACAGCAATTTCCATTTACCTTCCACCTTTTGCACATTGTAATTATTATGTAACAACAACAACAACAACAACAACAACAACACCAACAACAACAGCTATACAGAGGGAAGCAAGATGATACAATGCCAACTAGTTTCCTCTGCATCACACACACTGTCATCACACAACACCATCATCACTACACTCCAATCATCTCGCTAATAAATCACCATCACCATCACCATTACCATCACCACCATTACCACACCATCACAATGACCACGGAAATATAATCACCATATTTGCACTCTCCACCACTACACCACCACCACCACCACCACTACTACACCATCACCACTACACCAC
>JAPQNM010000014.1:4351714-4354214 GCA_029783475.1 Metacarcinus magister | reverse complement strand
CTCTCTTTTTTTTCTCCCGTTGACGTAAATTGATGAAAGAAAGAAATTTATCGAGGAAATAAAAAAAAAGTATTATTTCATCAATTTTTTTACGAATATTTCTTTTAATCCTTCGTTTGTGAGGCAAAAATTTAACTTAGGGACACTCTCTCTCCCTCTCTCTCTCTCTCTCTCTCTCTCTCTCTCTCTCTCTCTCTCTCTCTCTCTCTCTCTCTCTCTACAGTCAGTATTTACCACCTACTCTTTTATAATTCTCCACCACCACCACTACCGCCACAACACTACCACCACCACAACACTACCACCACCACCACAACACTACCACCACCACCACAACACTACCACCACCACCACCACACTAACCGGTTGGCGTTCTCAGCAGTGCTATAATTTACTACCACTTGTTGCCCACCACCACCACCACCACCACCACCACCACCACCACCACCACCACCACCACCAGGGGCCATAAATACAGTAGTCAATAGTCTAGTACGTCACTCCGGGCTGGACTAATACTGGCTGTCACTCCCACACACAGAGGCTCGCTGATGTATGGTGTATGTGTGTGTGTGTGTGTGTGTGTGTGTGTGTGTGTGTGTGTGTGTGTGTGTGTGTGTGTGTGTGTGTGTGTGTGTGTGTGTGTGGTTGTGGTGATAGTTATTAATATCATCATCAATTATCATTATCATCACCATCGTCATCATTTATTATCATCATTAAGAACAGGTGCGGGGAAGGGAGGCAACACAGGCAATGGGTGGGTGGGGAGGAGCCTTCTACTTAACTACCATTTCTCTCCTACTTGTAACTAGTGTGGTGTAGTTAGCTCAAACAACCTAACAAGTACTTATAAGACTAGTGTGTTACATGGGTGGGTGGGGAGGAGCCTTCTACTTTACTATATTTTTCTCCAATTTGTATAGTATAGAGTAGTCAACTTAAAGTCTAACAAGTACTTATAAGTGTATTTGATGTATGTTAACTTATGTAATCCTTAAGTGAACAACCACTTAACAACACACAACAGTTAGCAAGGTTAAGTGTGCAGTGTGAGTCTGATGTGTTAAGCAAGACACATTATGAGTTTATTTTTTTTATATATATACATTAAAAGGGTACCAGCCAAGGGCAAACAAAAAAATGTTAAAAAAAATCCCGCTTGTCGCCAGACCCTGCAAAGAGGACAGTAGGAGAAATAAAAACAGACAAAGGAAGAGAGTTCCAGAGTTTACCAGTGTAAGGGATGAAAGAGTGTAGATACTGGTTAACTCTTGCATTAGAAAGATGGACAGAATAGGGATGAGACGTAGTAGAAAGTTTTGTGCAGCGAGGCCGCGGGAGGGGGGGAGGCATGCAGTTATCAAGTTCAGAAGAGCAGTCAGCATGAATATAGCGGTAGAAGATAGATAAAGATGCAACATTGCGGCGGTGACTTAAAGAGTGAAGACAGTCAGTTAGAGGAGGAGAGTTGATGAGGCGAAAAGCTTTAGACTCCACCCTGTTTAATAAAGCTGTGTGAGTTGAGCCCCCCCAGACATGTGAGCCATACTCCATACATGGGCGGATAAGGCCCCTGTACAGAGCAAGCAGCTGAGAGGGAGAGAAAAATGGACTCAGACGCCATAGGACACCTAGGACCCAAGAGGCGGTCACTCAGGTGTAATGGGAGCAGGGACAGGGTGTTGTTGAGGCAGGGTGGCAGGGAAGCAGGGTGGCAGGGTGGCAGGGTGGCAAGGGACGTGACTACAACAACACATACTACATAGGTTAAGGGGTGACACACACACACACACACACACACACACCTCCATCACTCTTCCCCCTTCCCCCCCTTTACCTGACCTCCCCCCCTTCACCACACCTTAATTAACAAAGGGCACGAGTGATGGCCTAATACATTAATGGCCGCCCCGCCCCGCCCCGCCCCGCCCCGCCCCGCCCCGCCTTCCCCTTGACGATGTCCACGACTCGCCCCCCTCCCGCCCCCTCCCCCCTCTCCTCCAGCATCACCAGCTCCACCCCCCGGCCCACAATAAGCCGGGCGTCGGAGTGGAAGTTCTCGTCACTGTAAATTCCCCGGCGGTGTTACGCGCCAATGACCCGCCGAGGCAGTTAAAGGTGCCTGCCGCTTCACCCCGTGCCCCTGCCAGCTTGCAGGGTGTACGCGGACCCCGCCCTGCCCTAACCCTTGACAGTGTACGCAGCCCCTGCCTGCCCTGTGTCCCGGCAAGGCAGCCCCTGCAGGGTGTGGTTGATCCCTGCAAACACTGCAGCAGTGTGTGTTGGTCCTCACCAGTGTTGACAACGCACGCCTCACCATCCCGTGACGACCAGCACCACACACCACACACCACACACCACGCACCACACACCACGCACCACGCACCACACACCACGTACCACACACCACACACCACACACCACACACCACGCACCACACACCACACACCACGCACCACACACCACACACCACACACCATATACCACACACCACACA
>JAPQNM010000014.1:4346714-4349214 GCA_029783475.1 Metacarcinus magister | reverse complement strand
CTTACCATTATTGAGCATCCTCCTCCTCCTCCTCCTCCTCCTCCTCCATTTTCTCTCCACGTCCATCACTACTCAAGTTCTTCTTCTTTTTCTTCCTCCGTAACTCACCTCTCTCCCCCCATTCCATCCCCTCACCCCTTCATCTCCCCTTCCTTCCATCCTCTCTCCTATCCACCTTCCTTCTTGTCCTCCTCATCCCTTCCCCACCTTCCTTAGTCTCCTTTCTTCCCCATTGACTCTATCTCATCACACCCCACACTTTCATTCCCATACTTCAACCCATACCTCTTCCCTCCCTTCCCTCCCTCCCCTTAGATCACCATGACTACACCCTCCTCTTCTCTCACACACACACACACACACACACACACACACACACACACACACACACACACTACTTCTTTTGATCTGTGACGGGCTGTGAATCGCCACGGCTCTGACTGTAAGTGATTAAAAAAAGGTAATTAAATAATCCCTTGAACTAGGTAGCTATAGACCATATTGCTCTGCTAGGGTTAACGAGACAGCGCTGCCCCTCTCACCCAGAAGCTGCCGTGAACCAGAATCGAACTCACAACCTTTAGGCTACAAGTCGAGCACTGCACCACTGAGCCACCACCACACACCACCATCATTGAGATCCTACTGCAGGGGTAACTATGATACTGCGCGGTGTGTCACAATGAGTCTGTAAGCACATTGATACTAGACTGAAGGAAGCTGGGACCTGATTGACGGCTGCCTCCCTAAAGAGTGCAAGGCTAGGCTAGGCTACACCATCACTTCCACACCTCCACACTGTATCTACACCTACACTATGCACACAACACAACACATTAACAACATAACAAACATTTAAACTCTCACGCATAAACATAAGTAGCTATATATTAAATCTTACTTATAATTTTCTATGATTTTTTTATTTTTTATTACATGGTATCGCTTCTTTGTCGGCCAACTTTAGCTGGAGGGATAGGTGGGTGGGTGGGTGGGTGGGTGGGTGGGTAGGAGCCTTCTACTGTATTATCCCTTCTCTCATACTAGTAGTTCGTGTTAGGTAATATAATCAAATAGCTTAGTAAGAATCTTAAGGCCTATTGGTATTTGTAATCCTCTGTAATCCTTTGTAATCCTTAACCTCTACTAACCGGCTCCTTGCTTCCCCCTGTCAACCCCTGTCTCCTTACCCCTTCCTCCCCTTCCGAACCTTTCTACCATCACCCCTCCCCTCCTTCTCACCACTTCACTCCTTAACCCTCCTTCACCATCCACCTCCACCCTAAACCCTCACCTTCCCCTTCCTCACCCACCCGCACCCCCTCCCCTAAGGGACTCAAAGGGGAAAGGGGAGGAGTTGGCAGGTACAAAAACTACTATAAGTCTTAAGAATCTCCTGAGACAGAGGATAAGTGTGTGTGTGTGTGTGTGTGTGTGTGTGTGTGTGTGTGTGTGTGTGTGTGTGTGTGTGTGTGGGTGGGTGTGTGTGTACGGCGGTTAGGCATGAACGCATGATTTCCCAGCAAACCAAAGTAGTTGTTGTTGTAGTAGTAGTAGTAGTAGTAGTAGTAGTAGTAGTAGTAGTAGTAGTAGTAGTAGTAGTAGTAGTAGTAGTAGTAGTAGTAGTAGTAGTAGTTGTTGTTGTTGTTGTTGTTGTTGTTGTTGTTGTTGTTGTTGTTGTTGTTGTTGTTGTTGTTGTTGTTGTTGTTGTTGTTGTTGTTGTTGTTGTTGTTGTTGTTGTTGCTGTTGTTGTAGTTGTTAAGGTATTGCATATCATTCATGTATTGATAAAGTATACAATGAAACACTGATAACAATGCATCACTAAACACGTGCTACACATTCACCTTTATAAGTATGCAGTACGATATGTTTTACAGCGGCGGGCAGCACACCCTTTTAATGGTTGGTACTTTGTGTGTGTGTCTCCTTTCCTTCCCGTCTCAAGTACTACAACAACAATAATTACACGAGGAACTGGAAGCACGATGGGACCCGTCATGCTGGACCCGTCTTGACCTGCACTATGATGATGAAGGTAATGATCGCGGTGCACAACCTTCAAGCCAAGTGAGAGAGACAAGACTTGCTGCTAATATAACCTTCGTTCATCACGTAGCCTCAGATAAGCACTGAACGACACTCAAACCATACCACCACAAACACGACCAATACTGTTATTTCAATGCCTCTTCCCCGAACATACCAACAGAAAGCAGCAAACTTATCCATTCCACAAAATATTAAGGAATGAGTTATATACAGAAGTTAAGGAGGAGTCACAATATAAGATGTGCATGTTCCCCTTCCACTTACACGGAGACAGCGTCGTGAAGGGTGACAGAACAAGAACATTGTATAGAAGGTGATGAGGTACAGCAGCACCGAGGCAGCAACACACCCAGACATGATTACCCTGGTGCAGACAAAGTTAGGTAAGAGTTGCACCGCGTGTACTAATTATGACATGACGAGCTTCAACACAACTCAACTTTACACC
>JAPQNM010000014.1:4329214-4331714 GCA_029783475.1 Metacarcinus magister | reverse complement strand
GGAAAGGAAGGGAAGAGAATAGAAAGGAAAGAAAGGATAAACAAGAGAAGTGAAAGACATAAATAAAAAGAAAATAGAAAGAAAGAAAGAGAAGGAAACAGAAGGGAATAAAAACGAAAGAGAGAGAGAGAGAGAGAGAGAGAGAGAGAGAGAGAGAGAGAGAGAGAGAGAGAGAGAGAGAGAGAGAGAGAGAGAGAGAGAGGAAAGTGGAGGGAAAAACAGGGAGGTAACGCTGAATTGGAGGAGGAAAAAGGAAACTGCAACGGAGGCAAAATATGATGAGAGGGAGGGAAGGAGGGAAGGGAGGGAAGGGAAGGAGGGAGGGAGGGAGGGAGGGAGGGAGGGAGGGAAGGAGGGAGAGAGGGAGGGAGGGAGGGAGGGAAAAACCATGAGAAACAACAAGTAAAAGAGTAAATGGAATGAGAGAGAGAGAGAGAGAGAGAGAGAGAGAGAGAGAGAGAGAGAGAGAGAGAGAGAGAGAGAGAGAGAGAGAGAGAGAGAGAGAGAGAGAGAGTGTGTCAATACGGAAGGAGGAAATAGTAAAGGGGAGAGGAAGAATGAAGGGAGGAAACTGAGGGAGAGAAAGAAGGGAAAAGGGAGAAGGGAGGAAAAAAGGGAGGAGGGAAACTTTGTGTAAAACTGACAGGAAAAAAAGGAAAACACACACACACGCACACACACACACACACACACACACACACACACACACACACACACACACACACACACACACACACACACACACACACGAGATGGAGAGAGGGAAGGGAAAAAAGAGAAGGGAAGGAAAGGGAGAAAGAAAGTAGAAGGAAGGAAGGAAGGAAAAAAAAGGAAAGAAATGAGGCGAAAGGGGAGAGAGAAGAAGACAAAGAGAAGGAAAGGACGGGAAAAAAGGGGAAAAAACCGAGAGAGAGAGAGAGAGAGAGAGAGAGAGAGAGAGAGAGAGAGAGAGAGAGAGAGAGAGAGGGCTGCCACAATGGAACGGATGTAGCAATTAACTTTTTCCCCTTCTCATAAAGGAAGTGCAAGCATTCTCCTCCAAAATTCCCCTCACTCTCTCCCCTTCCCTTCCCTCTCTCTCTCTCTCTCTCTCTCTCTCTCTCTCTCTCTCTCTCTCTCTCTCTCTCTCTCTCTCTCTCTCTCTCTCTCTCTCTCTCTCCTTCCCCTCACTCCCTCCCTTCCCCACTTTTCTAATAGTTATTCCACATTATCTCACACTTTCCCCTCACATAACACACTCACTTTTTCTCTCCCTCTCACTTTCACCTCCCACTCCCTCCCTTTACTTCACATGCTTTGTTCCCTTCATACTCCCTTCACTTTCCCTTCATTCTCCCCTCACTTTCCCTTCATTCTCCCCTCACTTTCCCTTCATTCTCCCCTCACTTTCCCCTCACTTTCCCTTCATTCTCCCCTCACTTTCCCTTCATTCTCCCTTCACTTTCCCCTCACTTTCCCTTCACTTTCCCTTCATTCTCCCCTCACTTTCCCTTCACTTTCCCTTCATTCTCCCCTCACTTTCCCTTCACTTTCCCTTCATACTCCCTTCACTTTCTCTTCATTCTCCCCTCACTTTCCCTTCATTCCCCTTCATTCTCCCCTCACTTTCCCTTCATTCTCCCCTCACTTTCCCTTCACTTTCCCTTCATACTCCCTTCACTTTCCATTCATTTTCCCCTCACTTTCCCTTCATTCTCTCCTCACTTTCCCTTCATACTCCCTTCACTTTCCCTTCATTCTCCCCTCACTTTCCCTTCATTCTCCCTTCACTTTCCCTTCATTCTCCCCTCACTTTCCCTTCATTTTCCCCTCACTTTGCCCTCATTTTCCCTTCATTCTCCCCTCACTTTCCCTTCACTTTCCCTTCATTCTCCCCTCACTTTCCCCTCACTTTCCCTTCATTCTCCCTTCACTTTCCCCTCACTTTCCCTTCACTTTCCCTTCATTCTCCCTTCACTTTCCCTTCATTCTCCCCTCATTTTCCCTTCACTTTCCCTTCACTTTCCCTTCACTTTCCCCTCACTTTCCCTTCACTTTCCTTTCATTTTCCCTTCACTTTCCCTTCACTTTCCCTTCATTTTCCCTTCACTTTCCCTTCACTTTCCCTTCACTTTCCCCTCACTTTCCCTTCACTTTCCCTTCACTTTCCCTTCCTGCCAGGTGTTACATTCAACAAAAAGGGGAAAAAAATCTGTAGACTCAGTGAAACTTTCTGAATATGGAAAAGAATAAATCCTGTACACACACTCACACACACACACACACACACACACACACACACACACACACACTCACTCAGGACAGAGAGCGTATTGGGACGTGTTTCTCTCTCTCTCTCTCTCTCTCTCTCTCTCTCTCTCTCTCTCTCTCTCTCTCTCTCTCTCTCTCTCTCTCTCTCTCTCTCTCTCTCTCTCTCTCTCTCTCTCTTCCTTCTTCATCTTCTTTTTTTCAAATATGTATCTTTCATTCTTTTCTTATTTTAATTTCTTTTTTCTTTCTT
>JAPQNM010000014.1:4309214-4314214 GCA_029783475.1 Metacarcinus magister | reverse complement strand
TAAATACACGAATCAGCCGGAGCAGAGATGGAGGTGCAGATGAAGAATAGAAGAGGTGAGAAGAATAGAATAGAATAGATTAGAATATAATAGAATGGAATAGGAATGAGCCGGTACAAAGTTGATGGCAAACCAATAGACTTAATCAACCCTGCAGATGTTTTCCTAGACAACCTTACAGTACTTTTTAACAAATGCTTCTAACGATGCTCAGTACCAAGTAACTGGAATAATGTTATAATAATAATAATTCACAAGAAAAGCAACATAAAAAAAAATAAATAAGCTATCATCCATTAAGCCTGTAACAAACGAGCTTTTCACAAAAATGCTCACGTATAACTGAAATTAATTGAGTGAGTGAGTGATTTAACGTAAGGCGCCGTAACAGAAATTAGTCGAGAAAGCAAACAGTATTCCAGAGTAGTAATTCAACAACTGATCACATCCATATAATAGAATAAGATGCAGAATACACTAAGCCATTAGAAAGCCTTTGACTCAGCATAAACCTCAGTAGTTATGCAAACACTTAGGATACTCTGGGTAGAGGAAATACATGTCAAGATATTAGAAATCTGTAACAACATGACAGGTGCAGCAGGAAGGTCAACAACAGTAGCAAGACAACTTAAAATCAACACTCACTACCAGCTCTATGGGTGCTAAGTGTTGGTGGGCTGCCCTCAAGGACCACCAAGGCTTGAGGCATCATTCACACAACTGGTTTTTGCCATCCGGTTTCTGCCACCATATATAAAGTGAAAGAAAAGCTTACCAGTACCAAGAGTTGTGAACAAAAAAAAAAAAGAAAATTATAATAAAAATTAAAAAGTGCAGTTCCACAGAGGAAGCCAGAAAGTTTGTTTAAAGATGAATATGAAGAAAATGAAGGTGATGTTCAACATTTTCATACTAGACCATAAAGTTGTAATGGATGATGAAGTAATAGAATGTGTCCAGGAATACCTTAACTTGAACATAAAATCAGTGCATGTCCAGACCATGAAAAAGAAATCTGAAGAATCTGGAAGGGATGGAGTGTTTCAGGCAGACAATACAATGTTATGAAAAGTAATCTCCCACCATTGCTTTAGAGGAAGACATACAATCAGTGTATTCTACCAGTTCTGGAACTCTCTTCCTTTGTCTGTTTTTCCACCTGCCTATGACTTGAACTCTTTCAAAAGAGATACCTCTAATGTTAAAATGGCTCCTACTCTCCTCTTTACAGGGTATGGCGATAAGTGGGATTTTTTTTTAATGTATTTTTGTTGTCCCTTTGCCAGTACACTTTTAATGTAAAAAAGAAAAAAAAAATTATTAAAAATTTTTTAAAAGTTCTAACAAATGAATCAGAAACCTGGAGTCATACAAATGTCGTGGAATGAAAACTTCAAAGTTCCAATGTAATGCCTTATATTGAGCACCATTGAAAATATTATCTGAAGGCTTAGCATGAGATGGCTACAACCAGTGATCAAACCCCTGACAGTACACTCAACGTACCAACACCTTGCCCACCACACCCTCATGATCACCAAGGTACAAGTGTTGTTTGGTTGACGTTGACTGTCCCGTCTCTACACACAAAGGCAAAGGGAGAGAATAATTAATTACGATAAAATCAATACCACACTAACCTACCACGCAACAATGATAAAAAACATGAATAATTATCTTTCAATCAATAGGTTCAAACTTGGTGCTCTTTACTTTCAATTTGATGACTGCGTACCAAATAAATACATCAAAGAAAGAAGGAGGAGGAGGAAGAGACTTGATAGAACATGGAGATAGAAAGAAAGCATCATGGATTAGGGAGCAGACCAAAGTTGAACACATCTTAACCACAATTAAAAGTAAAAAGTGGACATAGGCAGGACACAAAGAGATAAATAGATGAGGAATAGATGAAGAGATAATAGAAGGACTTTTAGAGTAACAAAATGACAACCCAGGGATGGTCAAAGAAGGCAGGACAGACAGAGAACTAGATGGAGATATGAGATAGGAAGTTTTGCTGGAGTAACCTGGAATAGACAGGCAGCTGATAGGGATGAGTGGAGAAGGTTGGGGGATGATGATGAGGATGATAATGAAGATGCTGATAATAATGATGATAGTAATAATAATAATGATGAAGCTGATGATAATGATGATGATGATGATAAGTTAATGCAGGACATGTACAGTTAATGTTTGACAACTATTCACTCAGTACTCAGTGTAACAACCTCAGTTTGTTCCTGGGAGTGAGAGGACCACAACTTAACTTATCTTAACTTAACTTAACTTACCCACACAATGATGACTGAGTGTGGCAGAAAACATACATATTAAATGATGAATAAAATGTATACCTTGCCAGTACTGCATCTAAATAATAATAAGTGTTACAATTGAAACAGTGAGAACCTATATTCAAAAATGACCCAAGAGGAAATTGCTCATTATAGGGAAAAAAAACATAATCAAGTCAAGTATTTAGAAATATTAAATAAATATTAATTACAATAGTGTACACAGCCCACTTGAGTTTGACATTTTAGTTGTTGTATTGTGTGTGTGTATATGTGACTGGAGAGAGAGAGAGAGAGAGAGAGAGAGAGAGAGAGAGAGAGAGAGAGAGAGAGAGAGAGAGAGAGAGAGAGAGAGTGAGAGAGAAAGAGTGAGAGTGAGAGAGAGAGAGAGAGAGAGAGAGAGAGAGAGAGAGAGAGAGAGAGAGAGAGAGAGAGAGAGAGAGAGGAGTGTTAACTAATAAACTATAAAATTTTTTAAATATATAGTAATTAATATAGTTAAAGATTATCTCTTGGTTCAGATTATTGTTGTTTGTTAAAAATTTCACCTTTTTCCCATATGAAGATGTTTTCAATAGTGTTAATAATATCATTGTGAATGTAATTTAAAGGAGTATTTTATATTTTTCTGTGCTACCTGAGACCGACCAAGGCCAACAAAAAAAAAAAAACGTTATAAAAAAGGCCCACTTGCGATATTTTTTGCCGGTTCCCTACAGATGAAAGAGTAATAAAAAAGTGAGGCACCAATACCATGAGTCTGTACCATAACAGGAACAAGTGAAGAATGTCACACTAGGCAAATTTAGGCCAGGCAAACCTGGGCGGCAGCATGTCAGCAAGATGCGCTGGAATATGCTATAACATTGAGGGCTGTCGGTCGATCATGTTGGCAACTATGCTAGACAGGTTTTGAACTGTTCAAAAATTGTGAACGTCTAGAGAGTCGCAAGGGAAAGTGTTGAGACGCTTTCCAATACATTCAACAGAGGATATATTCAGTGTCGACACGTTTGATACAGTGTCGACACCTTCGATATGGTGTTGCTGGGCTGGAGAAATCATATCAAACCTATTCAACGCGTCCACACTCTAGTGACAGCCTGTCAACAGGCAATCAACATGTTGACAAAAATCTGTCGCCTACATTCGTCTTGAGAGTCATTATAGTGTTGGCCGACAGTGACACGACAGACTACCTACAGCCTAGGGACTGTGCCCACAGTCTAGCGAAAGCTGCCCAACATGTACATACGCTGTGCTGTGCTGTCGGTACAGTGTCGCAAGAGTCACTAGGCTGTTGTTAAACTGTCAGCAACTGTTGACAAGGTGTCGACCACATTCAACCCGTGAAGTTTGTCATAGTGTCGCCGAGATTCGGCAACATTCAATGGAATTTCAATAGTCTCAGTAAATAGAGTAAAATAGTCGCAGCGTTTGTTTCACATACTTAGTTTGACAACCGCCTAGTGTGACATGGGCTTAAGGATTAGGTTAGGTTTGGTTAGGTTAGGTTATAGGAGTAATTACTGCACCAAAAATACCATGAGGTTGTATCACACCAGGAACAAGTAAAGATTAAGGGCCCGTCACACTCACACTTTTACGGACAATTTTTACTTTTTCCATCGTTTTTTTCTTGTTCCGTCAACTTTTTCCTTGTGCATCAGTCAGACAGACATGATCGTCTTCATATGGTAAGTTGTCGACAACTTTTTAGTCAAATCAGAATGCATAGAGGATGATATGAAATTATTCAAAGTAAGTGGCTAGCTAGTATTTTTTTTTAATTCAAATTTCTAAAATGATAATAAATAATAAATTTAATAATTGCACATGAGGTTACATTTAATTTGTAGTTTCATAATAACCAACAGTGTCTCGCATGACTAGCCCGTAGTCGGAAAACTTTAATTGCATTTTTCAAGCAATTCCTCGGTTTCTGTACACCATGGACTCAAAAATTCATCCTAGGTGGACAAAACTGTCAGAAGAATTTCTGATTGATCAGATAAGAAGCCACCGCTGTCTCTGGGACCACAACAATGAAATGTACATGAAGAAAGTGTTGAACGCATCCATGCACGTTTTTTAGCAAATTTGGCTCGTCTTCGATGGACAACACATAATGAAATGCAGAGAAGCTAATACTTGCCTGGGTGTTGGAGTCATGTTTGTTTACTGATGATTTTCACAAAGTTAACGGAAAAAGTTGACAGAAAAAGTGCTAGTGTGACAGCGCCTTTAGATAAAAGTAGGGGATTGTTGGAATAATTATTGTGATTGTACCTCAACATCGCTTTTCAATGTGATATAAAACTACACTTATCTATACAAAACATTAAAATTTGAACACAAAAACTTTAGGCTCATCTTTTTTTTTTTTGGGGGGGGGAGGGAGGTGGGGGGGTGGAGTTTGGGTGTGTTTTTCAATGCTAACCCTGACACACACACACACACACACACACACACACACACACACACACACACACACACACACACACATAATGCCTCTGATAAATTGATCTAAAGAAGGAAGTAGCCATGAGAAGGTTGCCTGCAATACAGTATCGATCCCATGATAGTAAACTTAACATACCAACATTCAAACCTCCAATCGATCACCAAAGACCAAGTGGAGTTTGGGCGATGTTTTTTTATAACAAAAATATGTAAAAAAAAATCCCGCTTGTCACC
>JAPQNM010000014.1:4289214-4291714 GCA_029783475.1 Metacarcinus magister | reverse complement strand
AAACCAGTGATTATAGTAAGCCCAATCTCTCTCTCTCTCTCTCTCTCTCTCTCTCTCTCTCTCTCTCTCTCTCTCTCTCTCTCTCTCTCTCTCTCTCTCTCTCTCTCTCTCTCTCTCTCTCTCTCTCTCTCTCTCTCTCTCTTTTTTTTTTCTTTTTACAAGGGTACAAAATTTTCATTACCAATTGTTATCACCAGACCAGTTATTAATTTAGTTCTGGTCGCGGGAGGTGATGTTGTGTGTGTGTGTGTGTGTGTGTGTGTGTGAGAGAGAGAGAGAGAGAGAGAGAGAGAGAGAGAGAGAGAGAGAGAGAGAGAGAGAGAGAGAGAGAGAGAGAGAGAGAGAGTGAGTAAAACAATGTCATGATTTTAAAGGGAGTTGAAACCGTGATTTTGAAATGACATATTAAACACAGTCGATTTAAATGAACGAAAACAAGTCTCATGCATGTATATTAACCTGTGTGTGTGTGTGTGTGTGTGTGTGTGTGTGTGTGTGTGTGTGTGTGTGTGTGTTATTATGAAGCAAGAGTTGTAGGTTGTAATGAAAGAGACTAATTATAATTCACTACTTGTAATTGTGATATTATTGTGTGTGTGTGTGTGTGTGTGTGTGTGTGTGTGTGTGGTGTGTGTGTGTGTGTGTGTGTGTGTTACAAATACATTCATTATATCCTTAGGCATTAATATTACGAGTCTGTGTAGCATATATCATTACATTCATATATATATTTACTACAAAGCCAGTATAGGTGTTTGATCAATATTAATTATCACACACACACACACACACACACACACACACACACACACACACACACACACACACACACACACACACATACACATACACACTTGCAGGAATCACTTACATTGAAACCAACAAAAAAAATATGAAACTCAGTCCAGACAACTTTCTCGTTACAAAGTTTAAGAAAATTGGACCCAAAAAAAAAAAAAACAAAGAAGATAATTGAAGACAAGATATAAAGAACACTCTTGAAAACATTTGGTAAAGTAAAATATCTTAGAGTGATGATTACGTTTGAATATTTACTTGATGGTATTAATGACTGAAGTATGAAAAGTGTATGTATGTATATATGTACAATTAGGTGATTAGTCTCCCCCTACTTTCCCTCCCCATACTTTCCCTCCCCATACTTTCCCTCCCCCTACTTTCCCTCACCATTTTTTCCCTCCCCATCATCTCTTTGCTCTACCGTCTCTGCCTTTTACCTTAATTAACATAGCGATATATTAACTCTGATGTCCGGTGCTTAATATTTTCAACCTAACCTAACCTAACCTAACTTAACTTAACTTACTAACTAACTAATGTGTGGTGAGGAAGTGGTGTGTGGTGATGAGGAAGTGGTGTGTGTGGTGATGAAGTGGTGTGTGTGGTGATAAAGTGGTGTGTGTGTGGTGATGAAGTGGTGTGTGTGGTGTGTGGTGATGAGGAAGTGGTGTGTGGTGGTGATGAAGTGGTGTGTGTGGTGAGTGCTAACTGTCTTATGTCTCATTCAGGTTCTTAGGTGTAATCTCTGTATTGGGTATTGTTTCATATTGTTATTGTTACTGTTACGTATTGTTATTGTTATTGGTAGGTATTGTTATTGTTACGTAAGTTGTATTGTTATCTTTTCGTATTGTTATTGTTACGTGTTGTTGTTGTTACGTATTGTTATTGTTATTGGTAGGTATTGTTATTGTTACGTAAGTTGTATTGTTATCTTTTCGTATTGTTATTGTTACGTGGTGTTGTTGTTACGTATTGTTATTGTTGTTGTTACGTAACTTGAATGTGTGTCTTACTCCGTCCATTGAAAAATTCCTTCTAATGACTATAATTGATTTTTTGTTGATTGAGCAAACTGATCAGAATGGAACTGAAAAAAAAAATGATAATAATAATAGTATTGCAGAAGGAAAGTTATGTTATACGAAAATATTATCTTCTAACTTTAAAATCCAACTCGTGGTAATAGTAATCATAGTGTGTTTGATTGAAACTTAACCTAACTTAACCTAACCTAACCTCACTTCACCTCACCTCACCTCACCTCACTTAACCTAACCTAACACAACTTAACCTAACTTACACATGTACGTAAAAATATGTTTGATGGAGTATTAAGAGACGGTACACACACACACACACACACACACACGCACGCACACACACACACACACACACACACACACACACACACACACACACACACACACACACACACACACACACACACACACACACACACACACGTGACAGGTCCCCGATAAGCCGATAGAGGGCGCAGGTGGCGGTGAGGCGGGGCGGCGGCCGTCACTTCAGGCGGGAACCCGATAGCCGCGCCGCCCGATACCCGATTGACGCGACCTGACACCCTCACCGCGACCCCCATGCTGCTGATAAGGGTGGTGTCAGCCCGGTGGTGTCAGCCCGGTAGTGTCAGCCCGGTGGTGTCAGTGGTATGGTGTCAGCTTGGTTTTGTATT
>JAPQNM010000014.1:4271714-4274214 GCA_029783475.1 Metacarcinus magister | reverse complement strand
AATAATTGGATCATACGAAGACGATGAATGATGAAAAACCGATAAAGACAGTGTATGAGGGTGAAGTGGAAGATGGGAAAGGGAGAGGAAGGCTTAGGATGAGTATGGATGAGTGAGTGAGTGGATGAATGAAGTGTACAAGTGTGTGAGTGAGAGTGGTAAGAGTAGGTGAATGTTGAGTGAATGATGAATAACACACAGAGAAGAGAGCAAAGGAGGAATTGTTTTCGTGGCCACCTAGTGAGAAATTAAGGAGTTAGGAAGCTGTTGAAGAAGGAAAAGAAGATGAAGAAGAGTATAATGAAGAAGAAATGACAATAAATAAAAGAAAATGGAGAAAAGGAGAAGGAAAAGAAGAAAAGGCAATAAGGAGCAAAATAAGAAGGAAAAGAGTATGAACAAGAGGAAGAAAAACAAGAAAAACAAAAGATAAAATGAAAGGAAAAGACAGAAGTAGAAGTATTTTTAAATCTTTACGACAATAAACATCAATTATTAATATTTTATAAAAAGATTGAACACTAAATCAACATTTCATACATTCTTTATATCTTCTAAAAAAAAATCAAAATAATGTGTTTCAAAAAAATATATCTCGGCCTATTTCACTCATTTTCATTTTCATTTTGACCGATGAGGGAAAAGTGTGATTTGTATATATGTAAAACGTTAGGAATATACATTTGAATTTTTTTTATATTTTTTGTATATGTTTACACTTAGGTGGGCATTTCAATTTCGTTTTATTATCAAACAGATTTATGGCAAAGGAAAGGTTAAAAAATGTGCCCAATATATAAACTTCAAAGGCTTTATCTCTCTCTCTCTCTCTCTCTCTCTCTCTCTCTCTCTCTCTCTCTCTCTCTCTCTCTCTCTCTCTCTCTCTCTCTCTCTCTCCTGTGCATAGCTATCAACTAACACACACACACACACACACACACACACACACACACACACACACACACACACACACACACACACACACACACACACACGCCGTATTGGGTCTCGTTTTACAAATTCACAAAACACAGAGAGAGAGAGAGAGAGAGAGAGAGAGAGAGAGAGAGAGAGAGAGAGAGAGAGAGAGAGAGAGAGAGAGAGAGAGAGAGAGAAATGAACGATGGATAGAAATGGAAAAAATATGAATACTCTTCCCGGAAATTATGATTATTTATGCGTGTGTGTGTGTGTGTGTGTGTGTGTGTGTGTGTGTGTGTGTGTGTGTGTGTGTGTGTGTGTGTGTTTCCAGCATAAATCCAGGTTGAGAAAACGTGCTTCCAGGCGTGAATCACTTATACTGGAATGTTGGGGTGGAGGCGGATCTGGAAAGTGTTGGGGGGGGGGTTGAGGGAGGGAAGGAGGGGGAGGAGGGGAGAAGAATGGAGGGAAGGAGGGGGAGAAGGGAGGGAATAGGGCCGTGTGAGCAATACAGAAGAAGGGAATGAAGAGAGAGAGAGAGAGAGAGAGAGAGAGAGAGAGAGAGAGAGAGAGAGAGAGAGAGAGAGAGAGAGAGAGAGAGAGAGAGAGAGAGGTCAGGGCTTTCTACTCTTCATTCCTCAACAAGATGAAGACAAAACCAATTTATCTCCTCAGGTCTTCTTGGTGCCTGTCTTCCATCCCTCACTGTCTCCTCACCGCTGAACCTCACACCTTCCTCACCGCCAAGGTCAGTCTAGGTTAGGTAAGGTTAGGTAAGGTTAGGTATGGTAAGGGAAGGTAAGGTAAGGGAAGGTTAGGTATGGTAAGGTAAGGTTAGTGTAGGTTAGGTTAGGTTAGGTAAGGTAAGGTTAGGTATGGTAAGGTAAGGTAAGGTAAGGTAAGGTAAGGTTAGGTAAGGTAAGGTAGGTAATGTAGGTAAGGTAAGGTAAAGTAAGGAAAGGAAAGGTTAGGTAAGGTTAGGTTAGGTAAGGTAAGGTAAGGTTAGGTTAGGTTAAGTTAGGTTAGGTAAGGTAAGGGAAGGTTTGGTTGGGTTAGGTAAGGTAAGGTAAGGAAAGGTAAGGTTAGGTTAGGTTAAGTTAGGTTAGGTAAGGTAAGGTAAGGTTAGGTAAGGTAAGGTAAGGAATGATCAATGAACTTATATACTCCTGGCTACTTCCCTTCACTCTTAGTGTGTAGAGGTTGGTAAAGGCTTGAGTGAAAGGACAAAGAAGAAGAAGAAGAAGTAAGGCGACAGGCTATCTAATGCTGCTGTCTTTATCTTGTCTTGTTTGTTAGTCGTTGGTTAAAGAGAGGAAGCAGAAAGGAGACGGAAAAGTAAGGTGAAAGGCTATCTAATCCTGCTGTCTTCTGCTGTCTTTACATGATAGTCGTTGGTGAAGATGAAATAGTAAGGCAATAGGCTATCTAATGCTGCTGTCTTCTCCTGTGTTGGTTAGTTGTCATTGATAAAGAAGACGTTAAACAACAACAACAACAACAAGCTATCCTCGCCTCCTGTCTTCATTGCTCCTCCTCCTCCTATCACTTACAAGTTAGTTTTTGTAAAGGAGTTGAGGGG
>JAPQNM010000014.1:4244214-4254214 GCA_029783475.1 Metacarcinus magister | reverse complement strand
CTCTCGAGACAGCCGGCCGTCCCCCTATGGAAAGAGCTCAGAGCTCATACTGACCAATCTTCGGGTGTGTGTGTGTGTGTGTGTGGTGGTGTTATGTATAGTAAGACACACACCAACGCATACATGGCTTTGATTTGATAGTGTGTGTGATCGAGGACACTTGTTTATGTGGTTAGAATGCTTATGTTGGGTTTAGATTATGTAGTATGTAGTTCAGAACACTAATTTTTTTTCTTATGTAGTGTATGTCTTATTTTAGGACACTTGTATAAGGTTTATTCTTATATAGTTAGTAATTTTGGACATAATGTATTTTTTTCTCGTGCAATGTATAATTTAGTTCACTTAAATATGTGTTCTCAATTTTCCAGTCCAAAGTGTAGTGAGTCGGAGTTGTATTGGAAGTGAGTTGGCCGCTGTGTCCTGTGACTGATGACTGTGTGGTGCGCTGCCCTGAGCATCACTCACCACACTCACCACACAAGGAATAAAGGTGAGTACCCTTCACTCTGCCTCATTGTTACTCATTAAAACACTCATCATGACACTCAGGAAAGGAAACATTGGTGTTGCGCTGACGTGGCAACACAGTCATCACCACACCAAGCAACAGTACTCAGGAAATTAAGGAAAATGGGAAAAATAGGACCATAGAAAATATAATTAGGTTAGGTGACCAATGGCCGCTCCAACGCACTTTAAGGCTGGCTGACCACGTGATGTGTGACCCGGACCTACCAATCCCGGATCGCCTTTCGCCTCCACCTTGAATCACACCGGTCCTTACTACCACCAAGTACCCCGAGGCCCGACCCAAGGCCACACACCCTGCTCGGCTCCTGCAGGACACGCTAGCGCTGTTGGCCTCGTGTTACACCCGAGGCGCCCGCCCGTGTGTGTGTGTTGCACTGCGGGTGCAGCTTTTGTGTGCGGACCACTTATATGTAGTAGCACACAGGCTTCCGCCGTACACCACCGCATTCCAGGCAGAGGTGACTGCACTGCTTCTTGCACTCCCACATGCTGGTGAAGGCTACGTTGGAGACATACATCTTTTCACCGACTCCCTCACCTCACTGCACGCTGCACGCTGCACGCTGCACGCCCTCCATCACCACTCTCAGAAAGACAACATCCAGCTATTGTCTGCCATCCACCAACAACTGGCTGTTCTTTACCGGAGCGGCACTGTAGTCACCTGTCACTGGGTCCCGGGGCATGTTGGTGTCGCGGGGAGTGAGAGGGCAGGGCCGACACTGCAGCTGGACTCGCTGGTGCGGGGCCACGGGTCACTTTTACCATCCTTCGAAGCGCCTCCTCCATACAGACAGCAGTCAACAGGGCGGCGATGAAGGCCACGCGCAGCCTATTCCACACCGCCACACCGCGGTGGAGGAAGGGTCCCGGTCGGCATCCTGGTACGCCGCAGCAACTCGACGAGAACCACTCCTTCCTTCCGCCCCGCCTGACTCCTGGTGTTGCCACACGCGTCACTCGCCTACGTCTTGGGCACCTGTGTCCTAGGCAGATACGCCACACAGAACCAGAGCCCTGCACCCTGCCCACACTGCTTGGTGGAGGGACTGAGTCCGTTCAGGCGTAGTTGCGCGTAGCTGCGGACGCTCATCTCCCGCCACATCGGGAGACTGTGGTGGAAATTAATCCGTTGCCCGGGGACACAGGGCCACTGTGACATCATAATTTTAACAATTTACTTTCCCTGGGCGCCGACTGCCCTCGCTCGGAATCGAACTCGGACCAGCGGATTCGTAGTCACCACTGAGGCGCCACGTTAGCTCAACGTAAATACCAACACACAATGCTGACGGGCTCTAGAAAGCCTGTGTGTCCCCTAGATGGAGACACGATACACAACCAACCAACCCCGTGACCAAGTTTTCTATATCCTTCTCTTGTGGCAGGAGTGACTCAGGAAAAGGTGAAGTGACCCTATAATAGTAGGTGCCACACTGTTTTCCCCTCACTTCACCCACCACTGAGGGAAACACACACTCACTACACACTCACTACACACTCAACACATCCTCACAAGGATACAAATGAGGTTCACTTTCATGGGTGACTCCAGGAATTTTAGTTATGAGGAAAAAAGTGAAATATTTAATTAGCCGAAAAAACATGTAAACTAAATAACAGTGTTTCGTGACGTTAGACAAGGATTAATGAACAGTTAAAAAGTGTTTCCTACAAGTTTGCAACACAACACTACTTTGTATTTTTTTATTATAACAAAGAGACATACATTTTTTTTCATTGCTTTCTTCTTTTTTTATATATAAATTGAAAGACATCCTTAGAATAACTTTACAATTTTTTTTTTTTTTTTTTTTATCATGAAAAGTTAGAGAACCATGTTTGTTTTTTATTAATGTTTTCTTCGACGAACTGAAAACACACACACACACACACACACACACACACACACACACACACACACACACACACACACACACACACACACACACACACACACACACAGTAAGCGTAGCATGAATCCTTCTAACTCACCCTCTTTCCCCTCAGTCTCTCTCACTTTCCGCTCACTCTCCCTTTTTCCCCTCTCACCAATACCCTCTTTCTCCTGTTCTCTCCCTGTCTCCCTTCTCCCTTTCCCCTCTAATCCTTCCCCTTCCTTTCATCCCTCCCTATTTCCTCTACTAACTTTCTCTCTCTCTCTCTCTCTCTCTCTCTCTCTCTCTCTCTCCTCTCTCTCTCTCTCTCTCTCTCTCTCTCTCTCTCTCTCTCTCTCTCTCTCTCTCTCTCTCTCTCTCTCTCTCTCTCTCTCTCTCTCTCTCTCTCTCTCTCTCTCTCTCGCGTCCAGTCAGTGAATGAAAATATTTTGCATTTCTCTTGCTTTTTCCCCTCTCCCTCCCCATCCTCCTCCCTTTCCTCACTCCCATCCCCTTCCCCTCAACTCTCCTCTCTATTCACTAACCCCTTATTCTCCCCTTACCTCTCTTCCCTCCCCTCTTTCCCTCACACTTACTGATCCTCTCAACCTACTCTATCTTCTCCTCACTTTCCCTTCTCTCATCCCTTCTCTGCACTTTCCCTTCTTTCTAACCTTCCCTTCATTTTCCTCACTTTCACCCCTTCTCTTCACTCCCCTCGTTCACTCCTTCCCCTCTTTTACCCCCTTCCCTCTCACTTTCCCCTCTTTCTACCCTTCCCCTCACCTTCCCCTCTCCCCTTTTTCACCCTAAAATTAAGCTGCAATCACTATTTTCATGCATTTGTTTGACGTTTTTTATCTTAATTTATTCATATATTTATTATATAATTGTATTTTGGTTGCATTTAGGGGGCGGGAGGAGGAGGAGGAGGAGGAAGAGAGAGAGAGAGAGAGAGAGAGAGAGAGAGAGAGAGAGAGAGAGAGAGAGAGAGAGAGAGAGAGAGAGAGAGAGAGAGAGAGAGAGAGAGAGAGAGAGATGCTAGATATATTTACATCACTGCAACATGTTCTTCACCTTATGATAATAATAATACATACGTTTCCATAGATCACGTGACTCTCCTTTCTAGAAAAAATAAATTGTGAAATAGAAAAAAAAGGAAAAGAAAAAGAAAGACAAAAAACAAATATTATAATCGGAATATTTACATGAATTTTCAAGTATTTTTTTTGATAATATTTCTGTAGCGATTGTCTTGTATATAAATAGATGGATAGATAGATAAATAAAGTTGATAAATAGGAGAATAGATACAATAGAAGAGTTGTATTTATTTGTTCATTTATTCTGCAATCATCGTCTTGTATTTGAATGTATAAATATAAGTAGATACACAGATAGATAGATAGATAAATAGATAGATAGATAGACAGACATAAATAAAACATAAATATTCCTTGAAAATATAATTAATGTAATCAAACGAAGGTAAAAGTTTCCCCTCTCCCTTTCCCCTCTCTTTTTCCCCTCTCTTTTTTCCCTCTCTCTTTTCCCTCTCTCTCTTTTCCCTCTCTTTCCCCTCTCCTTTTTTTCCCTTCCCCTCTCATTCTACTCTCCCTATTCCTCGCCTTCTCCCCTCTCCTATTCCCTCTTTTTCCCCTCTCTTTCCCTTCTCCTTATCTCTCTTTTTTCCTGCCATTCCCTCTTTCCCCTTCCTTTCGCTTTTGTCTTATTTTCCCTCATGATCTTCCCTTCCCTTCCCCCTTCCCTTCCCCTCCCTTTCCCCTCCCTTTCCCCTTCCCTTTCCCCCTCCCTTTTCCCTCCTTTCCCCTCCTTTCCCCTCGTGCCCGGCGTTCTTGTCAAGGGGAGTTAGTAAGCAGACCTTCCCCTCTTTATTTTGTTGGTTGTAGGGGGGTGGGGGGGACCTTGGCTGAAGAGGGGAGTTGGGGGAGTAATGAAGGGGGTTGGTGGGGGGTGGGGAGGGGAATTAGTGGGGGTAGTGAAGGGAGTTGGGGGGGGCTGGGGAGGGAAGATATTGGGGGCTGGGTGAGGGGAATGAGGACTGAATGATGAAGGAAGGAAGATATTTAGTGATATTGTGAATCTGTACTGAGGGGACTGGCAGGGGTGGTCTCTCCTCCTCCTCCTCCTCCTCCTCCTCCTCCTCCTCCTCCTCCTCCTCCTCCTCCTCCTCCTCCTCCTCCTCCTCCTCCCTGCCTGGGGCGCGACCTTCCAATTAAGTTTCTGACGAAGGCCACAATATTTTTCTTCCTCTCTCGTGTGTCTCTTCCCTGCCGCGGCCTCGACCACACGGGAGGGAAGGGTCATGCCAGGCTGTATGCAGGGGGGGGGGAGGGGTGTGTGGGTGTGGGGGGTTGTGTATGTGGGGGTGTGTGTATGGGGAGAGGAAGGTGTGTGTGGGGGGGAGGGAGAAGGGTGTGTGTGTGTGTGTGTTTCATTTTATAATACATATTGTGTTTTGTTTATATATATATTCAGATGTTATTTTACTCATTTGTGATTCTTTCCCAATTTTTTTTCTTCATTTTTTTCATTTTTTTTCCAATCGTTAGTTTCTCTTTAACATTTTCCTTCACTTCTCTGTTTTATTTATTTACAACATTCTACCTCTGTTACTGCACCTCTCTCTTCCCCTCCTCTCCCCTCACTCCTCTCTTCTTTCCCTCCTCTCCCCTCATCCCTCTCTTCTCTCCCCTCTCCCCTCACTCTCTGTTTCCCCTCCTCTTCCCTCATCCCTTTCTCTTTTTTCCCTCCTCTCTCCTCACCCCTCTCTCTTCTCTCCCCTTTCCCCTCACTCTTCTCTCTTCTTTCCCCTCTCCCCTCTCTCATCCCTTCACCCTTCTTCCCTCTTCTTTCCCCTCTTTTTCCTCATCTTCCACTCCTTTCCCCTTCCATCTCTTCTTACCTCTCCCTTCACTTCCTCTTTTCTTCCCTCTCCTCTTTCTCTCCTTTCTTGTATTTCCTGCCAACCACACTTCCGATGCGTTTGAGAGAGAGAGAGAGAGAGAGAGAGAGAGAGAGAGAGAGAGAGAGAGAGAGAGAGAGAGAGAGAGAGAAAGTATATCAGTCAGTCATTCAGTTAGTCAGTCAGTCAATCAGTCAGTCAGTCAGTCAGTCAGTCAGTCAGTCAGTCAGTCAATCAGTCAGTCAGTCAGTCAGTCAGTCAGTTAGTCAGTTAGTCAGTCAATCAGTTACCTGTGCCGCTGAGAGAGAGAGAGAGAGAGAGAGAGAGAGAGAGAGAGAGAGAGAGAGAGAGAGAGAGAGAAGCCAGCGAATGAAATAAAACAACTGGTGCATTGCGAAGGATGGAAGGAGAGAAAGGAATGAAGAAAGGAAGGAAGAAAGAGGAAAAAACGAAGGAATTTGTGGAAGAAAATAAATGAAGAGAAGTGGAAGAGATAAATAAATAAAAAGGAAATGAAAGAATTGATAAAAGAAAGGAAAAAGGAAGAACAAACTAACAAGGAGGAAGGAAGGAAAGAAAGGAAGGAGGAAGAGGGGACTGAAGGAGGAAGAATGACAGATGGTAGTTTGAGAGGAGGAGGAGGAGGAGGAGGAGAGGGAAGGAGGGGAAGATAAAGGAGATGGGAGGGGAAAGGAGGGAAAAGAGAGGAGGAGGAGAGAGACTGACAGATGATTGGAGGGAGGGAGGGAAGGAAAGAGGGAGGGAGGGAGGGAAGCTTGTGTCTCTCTGATCCTATCCCGAAGTCAGATGAGAGAGAGAGAGAGAGAGAGAGAGAGAGAGAGAGAGAGAGAGAGAGAGAGAGAGAGAGAGAGAGAGAGAGAGAGAGAGAGAGAGAGAGAGAGAGAGAGAGAGAGAAAGTCCCCTAACCCTTCTCTATCTTTCTTCCCGTGTCACCAAGTTTTCCTTACTCTCTCCTCTCTTTCACTCTCCCCTCACCGTCTGTGCCACATATTTTTCCCCTCATTTCCTCATCTTCATTTCTTTCCCTTCCCCTCTATGCATCCCCCTCTCCGTCCCCTCGTTACCCCTTTTCTTTCCTTCCCCTTTCCCTTCCAAACCTCAATTTCCCCTCTTCCCCCTTTCCCTTTCCTTCCCTTTGAAACTAAGCTAAGAAGTGCTTGGTCCCATATTCCCCCTTTTTCCCCTTTTCCTTCCCTTCAGTAGATCCGGGAGAGGGGAAGAGAGAGGAGAAAGAGAGAAGGGAAAATAGAAGAGAAAGGAAGAGGGAAGAGAGAGGGGAAAGGGAGAGGGAAGAGGGGAAAGGGTGAGGGAAAGGAGAGGGGAAAGGGTGAGGGAAAGGAGAGGGGAAAGGGTGAAGGGGAAGGATGAGGGGAAACCAATCAAACAAGAGTGTCAGTCTAGGAAGATGAAGTGATGTCTTGGAATTGTAGATGACCTATTCCTCCTTCCTTCATTCCTTCCTTCCTTCCTTCCTTCCTTCCTTCCTTCATTCCTTCCTTCCTTCCTTCATTCCTTCCTTCATTCATTCCTTCCTTCATTCCTTCCTTCCTTCCTTCATTCATTCATTCCTGCATTTCTTTCTTTCCTTCACTCCGTCATTCCTTCCTTCCTTCCTTCCTTCACTCCTTCCCTTTCTGTATTCTTTCTTTCTAAAGTTCCTCTCCCTCCTTCCTTCCTTCTTTTCTGCTTCATTCCCTCTTTTCTTTTCCCTTCCCTCCTTCCCCCCTTCCCTCCTTCCCCCCTTCCCTCCCTTCCTTACCCATTCAGCACAAGAGGGAAAAATGGGAGGAAATGGAGGCAAAAAAAAATGTAGAGGAGAGATGTGATGTCAGTGTGTGTGTGTGTGTGTGTGTGTGTGTGTGTGTGTGTGTGTGTGTGTGTGTGTGTGTGTGTGTGTAGAAGGTGAGGAGAGGAGATGGATGAATAAGAGTGAGGGGAAGGAAAATGAAGAGGGGAAAGAAGGGAAAAAGGAAAGAGAAAGGGAAGGAAAGTGATGAGAAGTGAACATCAATGCATCACCTCACCCTGCCTCACCCTACCTCACCCCTGCCTCACCCTGCCTCACCCCTGCCCTGCCTCACCCTGCATCACCCATCTCCTGCCTCTCCCCTCCCCTACCTCACCTCACCCCTGTCTCACCCTGTCCTACCTCACCCTACCTCACCCCTGCCTCACCCCTGCCCTCACCTCACCCTGCCTCACCCCTGCCTTGCCTCACCCCTCCCCTGCCACACCCTTCCCCCTCCCCTTCCCCCTTCCTCTACCTTAACTTTGGTTGTTCAGAATTATTGGAAAAAAGAAGAAAACTAAATATTACGAAAAAAATATATTAACGAAGAAGAAGAAATAGAGATAAAGGGAAATAATGGTGTAAATAGGGAAGAGAGAGAGAGAGAGAGAGAGAGAGAGAGAGAGAGAGAGAGAGAGAGAGAGAGAGAGAGAGAGAGAGAGAGAGAGAGAGAGAGAGAGAAAAAAAAACCAGGATAGAGAAATCGAACAGAATCAGAGGAAGTAAATCAGAGAAAGAGAATTAAGAGAGAGAGACAGAGAGGGAAAAAAAAATGGAAGGAAATAAATGGAGTTGAAATAGAGCAAAAAGGGAACACAAAATCAGAACACAGAGGAGAGAAGAGAGAGAAAAAATAAATAAATAAAAAGAGGCAGGGAGGTAGAGTCTGGCAGGGAAGGGAGAGAGATATTGGCAGGGTAGAGAGGCAGGGTTATAGATACAGTCAATGTCTCACCCTGTATTACTCTCCCTGCCACCCTATCTTCCTTATTTCCTCCCTTCCTCCCTTCCTTTCCTTCCCTTCCTTCCCTTCCTTCTTCCTTCCCTTCCTTCCTTTCCTTCCTCCCTGCTAACTTTTTTTTTCTTATTTTCCCCTTCCTTCTCCCTTTCCTTCCTTCCTTTCCTTCTTCCCTGCCTCCCTTTCTTCCTTATTTTTTCCCTTCCCTCCCTCTCTCCCTCCCTCTCCCCCATTCCCTCAATCCCCTTTTTCCCTCAATCCCCATTATCCATTCTCTCCCTCCCCCATCTTTTCTTCTCTCCCTTACCTTTCCTCCCATTTATCCCCCTCCTCATCTCCCCTCACTCACCATTACCCTTATTTCCTCCTCTTCCCCTTCGTCTCCTCCCATTCCATCTCTCAGACTCCCCTCATCTTTTGTCTTCACCCTTTCTCTCTTGCATCTCCCTGTCTCCTTTTCCCCTCACCTTCCCCTAACCCTCCCCTCACCTCCCCTCACTCTCCCCTCACCTCCCCTCAGCATCGTCAGGGACACAATCAGTCACGGTAAGAGCCGCATGTTTGTCCAAAGCTCATTAAAGGAGGGGAAAGGAGGGGAAAGGAGGGGAGGCTAAGAGACACACGACCTCTCAGCTAATATATTCATCTTCCTCACTGCCTCCTTCCCTCACCGTCCCGTCACGGCTGCACACACACACACACACACACACACACACACACACACACACACACACACACACACACACACACACACACACACACACACACACACAGACGGTCATCACAAGAATAAACATTTGATTTTCCGTCATTCATACTCCCTCCTCCTCCTCCTCCTCCTCCTCCTCCTCCTCCTCCTTCTCCTCCTCCTCCTCCTAAGGGGAAGGAGGAGGATCAGGTTCGCGGGCGGGCCATCCGTCACCCTGAGGGCATCACGTCCCCTCATTAGGCTTGACGAGGGCCAAGGATGGTGACGTGATGGTGACGTGATGGTGACGGTGATAGTGTGATGGTGACGTGATGGTGATGGTGACGGTGAGGGTGTGATGGTGATGGTGACAGTAAGGGTGTGACGGTGATGGTGACGATGAGGTGTGATGGTGATGGTGACGTGATGGTGACGGTGATGGTATGATGTTGATGGTGACGGTGAGGGTGTGATGGTGATGGTGACGTGATGGTGACGGTGATGGTATGGTGTTGATGGTGACAGAGATCATCTTTAGCTAAACTTACTTACAATTAATGAACCCAAATCTGTATTCATTAACAAGTTTATAATATGTAAAGATCATGTTTCAATAAAATAAATAAAAGAGTCTGTAATGAAGTGTTGAGTGATATGTTGTAGTAAAATGCAGGCAGTACAGTCAGTCGTTAGTAGTGTATCACATCACACACTCCTATACCACTCTACATTCTCACTCATGCATCTAAGTAATGTATGTATGATGCTACACCCTTTCCTGTCACCCTATCACCCTATCATTAACCTCACCTCACTTTCCTTCCCCTCACTTCCTCTACTTTCCTACACACACCACCTCACTACAAGGCAAGGCACACACCGTACAGCACACCACCTCCCCGTCCTGCCTCGCCTCCTGAGTACATACATAAGTCTTGAAGGTGTATCGGGAAGGTAGAGATAGTAAGCATTGTTCCAGCCGTGTGAGGGATTCTTGATGCATGATTCTTGTTCAGTGTAGGCTAAGGACGAGGAGGCAGTGTTGAGAACTTTAGTGGAAGTCTCACCTCCACCTCTCTGCGCTATAACCTACTGTTGTTATTGGTGTTACTGTTACTGTTTCGGCGATGACTACAACACCGCCACCACCACCATCACTACCACCTACACCACCACCACCGCCACCACCACCACCACCACCACC
>JAPQNM010000014.1:4236714-4239214 GCA_029783475.1 Metacarcinus magister | reverse complement strand
TTTAGTACAAAACTCATTCACGTACAGGAAACTCACAACATTCCTCCTCCTCCTCCTCCTCCTCCTCCTCCTCCTCCTCCTCCTCCTCCTCCTCCTCCTCCTCCTCCTCCTCTCCTCCTCCTCTTACATCTAAGTTTTCTTGTGTTATCTCTTTGCAATTGTTATCTTCTTTTGATATTAAACTGTGTCTCTTTTCCGTTCATATATCAAGCACTTACATCCTGTCTCATTACATGTGTGTGTGTGTGTGTGTGTGTGTGTGTGTGTGTGTGTGTGTGTGTGTGTGTGTTGACAGTAGCACACACACACACACACACACACACACACACACACACACACACACACACACACACACACACACACATAAACCCAGGCTAGCCAATAACACATTTAATAATTCCGTATATTTCATGCCTAAAACTTCTCTCTTAAATTGGCACCGCTAAAAATATGTGTTTGGGCCGTGACAGTCTGGTAACAAATGGGGCGAGTTATGAGGCGAGATCAGGGAAGGTAATATGAGGGAGGGGGGGCGATATATGGTGGGGGGCGGGGGGGCGTCTCTCCTTCACTAACCTCTACCCCCCTACCTACCTCTCTCTCTCTCTCTCTCTCTCTCTCTCTCTCTCTCTCTCTCTCTCTCTCTCTCTCTCTCTCTCTCTCTCTCTCTCTCTCTCTCTCTCTCTCTCTCTCTCTCTCTCTCTCTCTCTCTCCCTCCCCCTACCCTCATTCATCCCTTCTTCCTAACCATAACTTTACATCTTCACCCATCCTCCTCATTTCTCCTCTCCCTCCTCCTCCTCCTCCTCCTCCTCCTCCTCCTCCTCCTCCTCCTCCTCCTCCTCCTCCTCCTCCTCCTCTCTCCTCCTCCTCCTCACACTGCATTCCATCAAAACCCTGAGAAGATGAGGTGAAGTTTCCTCATTATCCCCTCCCCCCTTCCCCCCTCTACCCCCCTCCCCCCCCTCCCCTCATTGGTCTCCCTTCAGTGGTGGAATGTTTAGTTCGCCTCGCCATCACCACTGCGTCCAGGGTTCGAATCCCAGGTGTTCCTCCCAACCTGACGTGGTGGTAGTGTATGTGTGCATCATAGACTCAGCTGGGAGGGTGACCTAAGCTGACCTGTGTTGACCTAAGTTGACCTGTGTTGACCTAAGTTGACTTGTGTTGACCTAAGTTGACCTGTGTTGACTTGTGTTGACCTAAGTTGACTTGTGTTGACCTAAGTTGATCTGTGTTGACCTAAGTTGACTTGTGTTGACCTAAGTTGACCTGTGTTGACCTAAGTTGACCTGTGTTGACCTATTACAGCATCATATAAAAAAACAGGTGACCCACGCCGCTGTGTCACTTATTTCTATATCGTTATTATCACCATTATCATAACTATAACTTTTTGTCTGTCGTTTGGAGAATTAAACCTTGTAGTGTGTGTGTGTGTGTGTGTGTGTGTGTGTGTGTGTGGTGTGTGTGTGTGGTGTGTGGTGTGTGTGTGTGTGTGGAAAGTGTCTGGTAGTCGAAGTGGCACTGTTTACTGAGGCAACAAAAGTATTCATTAAGTTATTTGATTAATTGTATGCATGATTTTTTGCAGTTTTTATCTTACATTCACAGTGTTCTTTCTCCTCAGTGTGTGTTTACCATCCTTAGTTACCTACCACCACCACCACCACCACCACCACCACCATCACCACCACCATCACCATCACCACCACCACCACCACCACCACCACCACCACCACCACCACCACCACCACCACCACCACCACCCTAATACACTCCCGTCATCACCGCCTCAAGACCATTTCCAGCCACATCATAACTTTCCTTGTTCCTCCTCAACCTGTCATGTTTCCCCTCCCCCTTCCCCCCCTCCCCTTCTGCCATGCACCCTCCCCTTCCTCCCCCTCTTTCCCCTCACTCCTTCCCATCTCACCTCACCGTCACTATATTGACATTCCCTTCCTCATTTTGAAAGATTATCGTAAATGATTTGGTTAATTTACTCATTCTCTTCCTCATTACTGCCACCACCACCACCACCACCACCACCACCACCACCACCACCACCACCACCCTAATAATTCCCTCCTTCCCGCATTCTCATTCCACACGTGATAGAAATGAGGTGGTTTTGTGGACTGTTTTCCCTCATTCTTCACTCATTATGTCAATCCAACCTCGACACGTTTAGTCATTTGGTCAGAAAAGTAGCAAATTAAATATAATGTTGATAAATGTAAAGTTTTGCATATCGGAAACAATAATCATTACACTAAATATACAATGAATGGCTCTGAACTTTCCAAGGTTAACCATGAAAAAGACTTAGTGGTAACTATTAGTAACGACCTCAAACCAAGTTAAACATTGTTCAGACGTTGTTACGACAGCTAACAAACTGGTCGGCTTCATCGGTAGAACTTTGGTGTATAAATCTGAAAAAGTTATCCTTACACTATATAATGCACTCGTACGCCCTCATCTAGAATATTGCATT
>JAPQNM010000014.1:4219214-4224214 GCA_029783475.1 Metacarcinus magister | reverse complement strand
GAAGGAAGGAGGAAAGAAGGATAGAAGGAAGGAAGGAAGGAAGGATAGAGAAGAGGAAAGAAAATTACAAAGAGTGAAAATGAAATGAGCAATTTTAAGTCGTTGAGGATTATTCAAATCTAAAAAAATAAATAGGAGGATTAGGAGGAAGAAGAAAAGAAGAAGAAGAAGAAGAAGAAAAAGAAGAAAAAAAATAGAAAAAGGTGAGGAGGAGGAGGAAGAAAGGAGGACAGAAGGAAAAAGAAAGGAAGAATAGAAGGAAAGAAGGAAGGAAGGACGGAAGCAAGCAAGCAAGGAAGGAAGGAAAAAGAAAGTAAGGAAGGCATGGAAGAAAGGAAGGAAGGAAAGCATGGAAGGAAGGAAAAAGAAAGGAATAAATGAATGAAGGAAGGAAGGAAGGGTTGCAGGTGGCAGCAGTGAGCCTAAACTTGTCTCATAAAGGTTAGGAGATAGAAAGAAAGAGACTCAGTATGTAGCTTCTGAAAGACCTCTGTGTGCTGGGTGTTGATTAAAGAGAAGATTAACTCAGAGGGGCGAGGACAAGGAGGAGGAGGAGGAGGAGGAGGAGGAGGAGGAGGAGGAGGAGGGGAAGGAGGAGGAGGAGGAGGAGGATGTAAGGACAGCATTGAGAAAGAAGAAAAAAAAGTGGAGGAGAAGAGAGGTTGCAAGAGTGATAGATGAAGTAAAAGTTAAGAGTTTAGTGATAGAAGAGAAAGAGGGAGAAAGGTATGGAGTAAAGGAAGGGGAAAAAAGTAGTTGTTTGAGGTTGAGGAAAAATAGTAGGGAATAAAAGGGGGAATGAGGGAAAGAAAGAGAAGGTGAAAGAGTATGGTGTTGAAAGGAAGGAGGGAAGGAGGAGGGAAAAAAGAACAAGAGAGAGAGAGAGAGAGAGAGAGGAGAGAGAGAGAGAGAGAGAAAGAGAGAGAGACGAGGATGTGGCAAGGAAAGAAGAGTGAGATGAAGGGAGAGTCAAGTGAGAGTAAGAGAAAGGAGCTATCTCTCTTTTCTCTCTTTTTTTTATCTCTCTCTTTCTCTCACTATCTATTCTGCTTCGTTGTTGTTTCCTGTTTATTCTCATTCATTCTTTTATTTATTTAGTTTTCTCGTTTCCTTTCATTCATTGTTGTATTTTGATCCTTTGTTTTGTTTCTCTCGCTTCTTTCTCTTCTTTCTTTAATCAACTGAGTAATCAAGAATAGGACTTCATTTGGGCTGGAATGATGCTGGTCCTGGTATTATTATTAGTAAAAACAGTAATAATAACTCCGTAGTTTTGATAATTAGGATTGTAGTAGTAGTAGTAGTAGTAGTAGTAGTAGTGGTAGTAGTATAGTAGTAGTAGTAGTAATAGTAGTAATAGTAGTAGTAGTAGTAGTAGTAGTAGTAGTAGTAGTAGTAGTAGTAGTAGTAGTAGTAGTATAGTAGTAGTAGTAGTAATAGTAGTAGTAGTAGTAGTAGTAGTAGTAGTAGTAGTAGTAGTAGTAGTAGTAATAGTAGTATAGTAGTAGTAGTAGTAATAGTAGTAATAGTAGTAGTAGTAGTAGTAGTAGTAGTAGTATAGTAGTATAGTAGTAGTAGTAGCAGGAGTAATAATGGTTTTCTAGAATAGTTCCCCTCAGTCGCAGCTTAACAGTGTGCGTGGAATGTGATAAAGTTGATTACAGTAAATTATCTTGAAATGAAAATATTAACGAAATAACACTTTGTTTGTATAAAGATTTGTTATTTTCGCTGAGATTCGTTCCATTGGTGTTTGTTATTTTGGTTTGTCTTATTTTCTTTGGCCTTGGTGGTGCAATGTAAGCCTTGGTGTGGCGTGCAGTAATGGCGCCGTGTTCTGTTTGTGTTCTGCGCGGCGGACCTCAGAGTGAAGGAAGGTAAGGACCACTTCACATCAACGACAAAAGTGTGCAAATTCAAAGGTCTTAATCGTGTATTATAAGATCAAGTCAATTCAACTAATTTTGTAAACAAAACGAATATTCCATATTTCAATTTGTAAATAAACCAAATGAAATAATAATATTTTGTAAACGGTTTAAACAGAATCCTGTTCGTGGTGAGTGTATGGAGTGTGAGTGTGTTAGTGAGGCTTGGGAAGGGCAGGCAGATGGTGCTGCCTTCTAGTGATATAAAGTCCATCACACATTAACAACTTGGTACAGCATTTAGGTGACGGCTCGTCCCTTGACCTGTGGTGATGGGGAGGAGGCAACAACGTGCTGGTTAGTTGAGTGAGGTGATGGCGGCGTGTGGGTGGCTGTGTTGCTGTGTTGCTGTGACCTGACCGTTCACGTCACGCTGCAGGACGGCGGGTGGGAGTACTCCTCCTATGATATTGATATATTGATATGTTTTATTTGGCTATGTAGTAATACATGGTTATAAATCATATATATACAAAGTTAATTAGCCAGGTTCAGTAAGCCGAAGCTTTTGATGGGACCTGTAAACATTCAAGGATACGTAGCAAACGGAACGGTTTTTAGGCCGTAGAACATAATCTATATACATTAAAAATAACTTTTAAAATGTGTTACAAAAATAAACATATATATGTATATATAAATACATACATACATACACATGGGAAGCGGTGGTCTAGTGGGCAGCGTGTGGACAAGACCAGCTCAGAGTCCCGAGTTGAAGTCTCGCGACAGACTGGCCACTTTTCTTTAAGAAAAACCACCGAGTGGCCAGAGATCACCCACGTGCTGCCATCATTATCCTCGACTATAGATACAAGTATATATGTGAGTGAAATCTACATGGAGCTTTAGAAATTCATAACTATAGAAGTGTAAAGTGGTGATAGTAGAGGAGTACATTATGCCTCAGTGTATTTATTGAAGAACATGTTTCGTAATTTACGTTTAAAAGAATGTCTGTTGCAGTCAGTGATGATATGATGTGGTGTTGTATTCCAGCTTGTGTTTCCTGTTACTAGGATGTTTTGTTGAGCGTGAGATGTTCTGCATAATGGAATACAAAGCGTTTGTGGTCCTGTGGTGGTAACATTGTATGTTATTACTGTGAAGCCTGCATGGTGCATGGCTCTAGGGGAAATGAATGCACGGATGTATACACAAGTAGACTGGTCTGTAAGTAGATGATATCAGCAAGTTTCAGTATTGTGGAGTCTCGGAAAACACTGTTGGTATGGTGGTAACAGTTTCTAAAGAACATTATTCGTATAAGTTTTTTTTGTGTAACGAAAAGGTTGTCAGTGTAGGTTTTATAAGCCCCTCCCCATATTGCTGAACAATATGAAAGATGTGGATATATTAGAGAATGGTATAATTGGCGTAAACAATCTACATTTAAGAAATATGATGAGTAACATCATCAGAGTGTGTGCTTCCTGCTGCCTCAGAAGGAACAGCAGTAGTAGTAGTAGTAGTAGTAGTAGTAGTAGTAGTAGTAGTAGTAGTAGTAGTTATAGTATTAGTAGTGTTTCAAGTAGTATGCATAATTATTAAAATTTTGATCTAACTCATTAAATGTATTTTCTTTATCTTCTTCCTCCTCCTCCTCCTCCTCCTCCTCCTCCTCCTCCTCCTCCTCGTCGTCGTCGTCGTCGTGTTATCAGTTAATCAGTGTTCCTGTCTATCAGTCTGTTAGTGTTATCACCACCACCATTACCACACACACACACACACACACACACACACACACACACACACACACACCACCACCACCACCACCACCACCACCACCACCACCACCACCACCACCACCACCACCACCACCACCACCACCACAGATAAGGAGTGTGGGGGGGGGGGCGCACCTCCCTTCTTATAAATGTTTTCCTTCCTGTCTTGAGTTATCTAAATAATCCTCCTCTTTTCCTTCCTCCTCCTCCTCCTTCTCTATTCTTCTCTTCTCTCCTCCTCCTCCTCCTCCTCCTCCTCCTCCTCCTCCTCTTCCTATTATTCCTCTCTCTCTTATCTATCCATCCTTCCCTCTTCCCATTCTTCTAGTCCTTTCTATCCCCATTCCTTGCCGCCTATTCCTTCCTCCTCTTCCCCTCCCTCTACCTCCCATTTCTCCTTTCGCATAATCCCTTCATCCTCCTCCTTCCTCCCTCCCCCCCATTTTTCCCTCCGTCTTCCCTCCTTTCTTCCTCCAGCCTCCACGTAAATACAGGGTCGGAGGGAAAAATTGCTAAGCCGGGAAGGAAACTTTGCAAGGAAGGCTTTTGCAGTTTCCTCTCTTTCCTTCAACTTAATACCTTCCTCTCTCTCTCTCTCTCTCTCTCTCTCTCTCTCTCTCTCTCTCTCTCTCTCTCTCTCTCTCTCTCTCTCTCTCTCTCTCTCTCTCTCTCTCTCTCTCTTTGATTATTTAAGTATATTTTCTAATGTATTCTGTCTATTTCTATATTTACATGTCTTTCTGTGTATCTATTACTGTCCTTCTGTCTGTCTGTCTGTCTGTCTATTTATTTATGATCTGTCAGTCTGTGTACTTATATATCTATCTCTATCTCCTTGCTCTCTTTTCTGTTAGTCTATCTGTCCATCTCTTTGTCTGTCTGTCTGTTTGTCTGTCTGTCTGTTTGTCTGTTACACTAATATATTATAATTATCTACTTTATTTCATTCATTGATTCACCTGTCTATATATGTCTATCTATCTATCTATCTATATCTGTCCTCGTCTATTATGGGGGAAGAAGCAAAAAAAGAGCACAACATGTAAAAGAAAGCACACACACACACACACACACACACACACACACACCACACACCACACACACACACACACACACACACCACACACACACACACACACACACACACACACACACACACACACACACACACACAGCATTAGTATGTACACGCTGCCCTCGCCCAAGTTAGCCCCGGCAGACAGCTGTTGCGAGAAACAGCAAGACGCGCACGAGGATGCTGATTAGGTAACCTTCCCTCACCTGCTGTGGCTGTGATGCTGTGTCATGCTGTGTTGTTGTGGGTATGTGAGGCTGTGACGTACTG
>JAPQNM010000014.1:4209214-4214214 GCA_029783475.1 Metacarcinus magister | reverse complement strand
GATCTCTTTGAGGCGACTGTAGCGAAGCTGCGACTCGAGTACCACACACTCGAGACTCGCCAGCATGGATTGGAACGACACTATGACCAGTGTCTTGTTCAAGTACACACCAGTGTAGCAAAAGAAGACCGTGCTGCCCGCGACCTGCAGGAGGCAGCACGGAACCTGACTCTCGTCCAGCTGGACAAAAACCAGATGGAACAGTATTACGTCACACTGGCGAGAGAAGAACATTCCAAGCGAATGGACATTCACGACCAACGTGATGATGGATTGAACCAAAACTCGATTTGGAATGAACTGTGGAACTCCATGGATGAGTTACAAACACTTCTACAGACAAAGGAAGATTTATAACAACAAAACAAAGTCAACTTACTTACATGACTTTTGAATTACTTTCTTAAAAAAAACATGTACTGTGTATCTTAGTATTGCATTATTTTGTTTATCTAATAATTTACTTATTGATTAATTGATTAGTAAATTCACTTATATATTTAGTCAGTGTGTGTGTGTGTGTGTGTGTGTGTTTTGTTAACGTCTGTCTGTCTGTCTATCTATCTATTTATTTATTTAACCTCCTCCTCCTCCTCCTCCTTTTCCTATATAAACCTTATAAAGAAAGACTTAAAGAACTAAACTTATTCAGCCTAGAAAAACGAAGGATGCGAAGGGATTTAATTGAAATGTTCAAGATAATCAAAGGATTCGATAATATCAATGCAGAAGATTACATTACTTTTGATCGATCAAATATAACAAGAAGACATCATTCTTTTAAGATTACTGGTAAAAGATTCACATCAAACGAAGCCAAGCACTTCTTTTTCAATCGGATCGTTAACGTTTGGAACTCCCTGCCCGCCAATGTCGTCGACAGTAAAACAATTACTACGTTCAAAAATAGACTTGACAAATATTTAGAAGCCAATCCACAACTAAAATACTATCCGTTAACGTAGCAAACTTTGAGTATGTTCATCCTGATGTACCTAACTTACGAAATGTCGATTCAAAAGACGTCGCTAGTGGCCTGACATCGCTTGCCAGGAAGTAGTGGTAGCAGTAGTGGTAGTGACAGTAGTGATAGTCTGGTCTTGGTTGGCCTTCCTTTCCCTGCCAGCCATGGCTGGGGGGAGAAGCCTTCACCCTTACTATCCTGTATCCTTCACTCTAGACTAGATAGTGTACTCACAAACAGCCTCGTAAGGGCCAGCAGGCCTGTTGTTGTTTGTTCTTCCTATGTGTTCCTATGTGTTCCTCCTCCTCCTCCTCCTCCTCCTCCTCCTCCTCCTCCTCCTCCTCCTTGGCATCTGTTCCGTTATCAGTCTCTCCTTCGGTTTATTTTCTTTCCTTTTTGGTGGACTATTATATTTTGGGTCAACATACTCGTGTGTCTTCTATCTCCTTCTCCTTCTCTCTCTCTCTCTCTCTCTCTCTCTCTCTCTCTCTCTCTCTCTCTCTCTCTCTCTCTCTCTCTCTCTCTCTCTCTCTCTCTCTCTCTCTCTCTCTCTCTCTCTCTCTCTCTTTTTATTCTGTTTTTATTTTTATTTTATTTTATTTATTTTGTGTGTGTGTGTGTGTGTGTGTGTGTGTGTGTGTGTGTGTGTGTGTGTTATTGATTTTATTCCCATACGCTCTTCGCTTTTTACACATAAATTTCCTTCCATTCCCCACAAAAAAAAAAACCTCTTCACACACTTTTTTTTTTTCCTCTTCGGTGAACAAACAACCAAATAAGAAAATAATATATGTACGTACATTTTTTTTTCTCTACCTGTACCTTTATTGCCTTGTTGTTGTTGTTGTTGTTGTTGTTGTTGTTGTTGTTGGTGTTGTTGTTGTTGCATAATCTTCATTTGATTTTCCTCTTCGTCCTCGTGCCTCGTCCTCGTCCTCGTCCTCGTGCCTCATCCTCGTCTTGGTGCCAGACAGGTAAACACATCACCTGTAAGCTCACTTCTTCACGCCTCTGTGCCATCACCTCGCACCAACCTTGTCGCGGCACTAATACTCTCTCTCTCTCTCTCTCTCTCTCTCTCTCTCTCTCTCTCTCTCTCTCTCTCTCTCTCTCTCTCTCTCTCTCTCTCTCTCTCTCTCTCTCTCTCTCTCTCTCTCTCTCTTTCTCTCTCTCTCTCAACATACACAAGCATACACTGGAGGTTCGTTTCATTTGATTCTTTTATCATAGCAATACAAGAAATACCGAGCCTTACAGCTGCTCTCCCCGGGTGACGGAAGGACTGAGGGGCGGGGAGCGGCAGGGACGGGGAGAAGGATGAAGAAGTGCTGCAGGGGTGAGGGGTGAGGGGAGAGAGGAGAGGGAGGGTGCATGGAAGGATGGAAAAGGAGGGAGGTGTCTGAGGAAAAGAAGGAGGAAGGTTTTGTAGGTTGAGAAGAAGAAGGAGTAAGGAAGTGAAGCAATAGTAGTAACAGCAGCTGTACCAAGACAGTAGCCATCTCCATACCAGTGTTGCAGGACGATAAGGGAACAACTAAGTGTGTCCTTGCACTCGGCGAGGATCTACTCATGTGTGTATAACTTTGCGTGTCGATCTGAAGGCGTTAGATTCATGCCTTCAGATGAAACCAGGATCCTACCGGCGTTATTGTTGTTGTTGTTCCTTCCGCGATGGTTGGCCGGGTGACGTCCTGTGCTGCCGGGCGGAGGGTTGTGAAGTGAGCTGGCAATGTACCGGAGATCTTTTGTGTCTCATTCTACGGTGTTGTGTTGTGCTCACCGTGTTGTCACCCTGACTGGAGGACGAGATGGACGCGCTGCTAATGGTTAAGGGTGAAGCAAGGTGATCTATCCAGCAGGGAATGTAAGGATGGAGTGTTTAGTGTGACACCTTCAAGGGAAGTGTGTAGGCAGGGGATAAAGTAATAAGCCTACACGTGCCGCCCTCCCCTCCTCTCCCCTTCCCTTCCCTCCCCTTCCTTTGTTGTGGTGATGGGCGCCGCACTGAGTACTGAGAAGGCCTTAACATACGCCTCTTCACTGTCGTTATTGACGTATTTTTGGTGTTGTTGTGCAGAGAAAGCTTATTATAACGCCGTTACCGAGGGAGGGAACAAGGAAGGGAAGAAGAGGAGGTGTTCTTGTTTACGATTGGTGTCACGTTCCAACGCCTTGTTCTGTGTACTGTTTACAGATGCATCAGATATCCACATCCACATCCACACCCACGGAGCTTTGTACTTACATCCACATTCACATAATTGCTAGTCTGGTAATTGTATCCACGAGTCTTGGAATTCAAATATCCAATGTGTGTCCAGTGTTGGCAACGGCACCTAACAACCATCACCCACACACCCTGACGCTAGCCTCGCCCCCTCCACACACACACACACACACACACACACCGGCACTCACACGTTGGAGTGAAGCATTACTGCACTAATACTGTTCTTTATAATGTGCTTAACTGTGCAAATAATGAAAAGTTCTGGTGTGAAGGTCGTGGTGCTGTGTTGACTCAGCCTGGCCGTGGTGGGGGCGGCACTAATTGAGTCCACCTCACAAACAGCAGCCCGCCAACGATTGGCTGTGCCTCTCCCACCCCAATGCCAATCCAACCCAATCCAACCCAATCCAATCCAATCCATGCATCTATGCTAATCCTCCACTGAACGATTAGCGACACACGTGTGTGTGTGTGTGTAGTGGAACACACGTGTGTGTGTGTGTGTGGTGGAACACAACTATGTTATAAGAACATTCTTGGTTGACGGAAGAAATCTATGAGCCGCGGAACACGCCGTGGGCGGTTTGAAGACCCCATTATGTCCGCGAGGAGGAGGAGGAGGAGGAGGAGGAGCTCGCCGGAGAGAGGCGAGTAATTAAAGTGGCAAAAAGAGTCCGCCCTCCCACCACCTCCTTCTGCCGGATAATTAAAAGGTATATTTTATGCCCTCGAGGCCGCGTAATTCCCTCCCTTCGCTCCTCCGTCTCTCCCGACTTCCATCCTTCCTTCTGCCTGTCAAACTTTTTCCTCCTCGCGCGCGTTTTTTCGCTCTGCTGATGGCAAACTTCCCTCGACGGAGACTCGTCGGGGCGAAGCGGGACTCGCCGGGCAGCACCTGGGCGGCCACGTGTTCCTGCTCAGTGCTGCTCCGTCCCTGGCGTGGCGATGGCTTAGGAAAATCACTGTTACCATTTGCTGTTTTTCCTGTGTCTTTTTCCCCGAGTGTGTGCCTTGGGTGTTGAGTGCCGTGATGGTGTGTTTGTGCAAGGGTTGTGATGCTGTATAGACGGTCCATAATCCTTGTTTTAGAGACTTGATAGGACGCTTCAATCTTAATAGAGCGTCCTAGAGCCTTGTTACATCTTGGCTGAGCCTTGGTAGGGCTTCATAGAGTATCTTAGACCGTTCGTGGCATTGGTAGTGTGTTTAGAGTTAGAGTTAGGCAAGGGTATCTAGAGCCCTGAAGGAACACTCTAGAGTATTATAATAGAATGTTGGTGATCATGAATCTTAACTTAGAACACTGCATTGAGTGATGGCAGCGTGTCTTAGAGCCTTGACAGAGTATCCTAGAGCCTAACATCCGTATATTAAGAACTTGACACACGACGCTTGACAAATCCTGACCAATAATCCTTCTTTTATCCTACTGTCATGACCCGTGTTGCCGTCCCTCGTGTTGTGTGTTCCCTTAGCCGAATATAGGTTAGGTTAGGTTAGGTTAGGTTTTTTTTTTAATTATCATCAACACACGTCCATTCAACTGACTTCTCCATCACTGTATCCCTTTATAAACCAACTGTCATCACCATTCTGTCCTCCGTGTGTCTTGCATCAACACTTTCACAACACAACACAACACAACACAACACAACACAACACCCTCACAGCACAACACCCTCACAGCACACTCATCCAACACACACACACACACACACACACACACACACACACTCCTTCCCTCACTCATCTCCTTCACGCTAACTCTAACTCAAACTACACTGACCACCGCTCTAACTCATCTAT
>JAPQNM010000014.1:4199214-4206714 GCA_029783475.1 Metacarcinus magister | reverse complement strand
AAAGAGAGTGAAAGACAGAGGAAGGCGAGGAGTGAGAGGGAGAGAAAAGTGGAAGAGAGAGGAAATTGAGGGAAAGTTCTGACATGAGAGAGAGAGAGAGAGAGAGAGAGAGAGAGAGAGAGAGAGAGAGAGAGAGAGAGAGAGAGAGAGAGAGAGAGAGAGAGAGAGAGAGAGGAAACAAGATACTCGGTTAAGAAGGGGTGAAAGAAAAGGAGAACGAGAGGGATGGAGGTAATATGTGCTGTGATGTGCTGTGAGGGTCGTGCTGTGTGAGTGGGCTGTGATGTGATAGGTGGAATAGTGCTGAGTGTGCTACCATGTTGAGTGTGCTGCCATGTTGAGTGTGCAATCCACACACATACACACACACACACACACACACACACACACACACACACACCACACATCCTGGTGGTTCATCTTGCCTCGTCTGGTGAAGAGTCGTGGTTCGTGGTTCGTCAGAATTCGAAGCTTCGGAATATTTGTAAATATGTCTTACCTCGCACTGCTTCAAAATAATGTTATGTTTTGTACAGTGTATGAAGTTATTTATGTATCATTATAAGTAAGTGTTAATTCCAGATCATTAGTCTGCACATTTATTCAGTCCAGGACGATTTATTTAACTGTTTTATGATAATTATGTAGTTGATAACATTTTATTTCCACACCTTCCTGCAAGTCATGGGTGCCATCAACCATTTAAGCGTAGCACGAGCTGCAGACCAGACCAGACCAGACCAGACCAGATGAGTGTGGGTGGCATCGCCGGTGTGTATCGGCGCCACCTAAACGTCTTCAGGTCGTGCTAATTGTGTGTGTTTGTATGGCTGTGCTTAAGGGTCTAGCTCTTTTCATTTTTCTCTCCTTCTTTTCCACATTTGGTATAGAATTTCTTTTTTCTCTTCCATGTTACATTTCTCGAAAAGGAATTCACCTATGATCCTGGCCCCGTCCTCTTGATATGGCTGCTGCAGTTTAGTGGCCTTGTTTGTTTGTTTCCTCCGTAAGTGCTGGGCATTCCAATATAAAGTGCTCTAGGGTTTCCACCATTAATTGGATGTACTTTGTGTGATGTGTGACTCGGATGGTTAGTGTAAAAAAAAAAAAAAAAAACTTAGTCACTCTACATAAAGGTATAATAGTTTCCCTGAGTGCTGCTCCGTTCTGAGGTTATAATGAAGCTTCAGTGTGTCTGGAAACTTTATACAATCAGCCGGAATCTGTGTAATAACTGTATTGTTGTCCGCGTGTTACTTGTTGATTGCGAAAAGTTCATAATATCTTTTAACTCATTATTTCCCCACATTAATGAGCGAGGGATGAGTAGTAAGTAGATGGTTCAGTTAAATATTGGAGCTTCGATTCTGACCTGAACTGAACCGTTGCTGAAACAGTGGAGCCCCGACGCGCTGTTCCATACTAGTTTTTATTGGCGAGCTGGAGGTGACGCTTCCTTACCTCCTCTGTCTTGCCTTAACGTAATGGGGGTTTTTTCACACTAGGTATTGATCAGGGATTGTACACGTGGCTACAATCAAGTGTGTATTTATGATAAGTGTGTTCGTAACTGTGTGTGTGTGTTACTAGCAGTTCATTTATACATGACTGTGATTCCGCAAGACTTGGAAAGATTTGTGAAGACACCGATCCTTCACCACAGGACGGCAGACAACAACAACAACAACACAACAACAGCTACGGGAGTTAAGTACCAATCATGTCCATCAGTTGGTCAGGTTTTTGTGAGATTGATGTATATCTTTTAATCCTTCCTCCATTCTATAAGGTTTTGTTATGAAGTATTTGGTACTGATGTTTGCAACACATGAAACACTGTTCATGATATGTTACCGTTTGATTTTGTTTATTATCATTTTGTGGGACTAATTATTATTAACCAGTGCTCATTAGAGGAAATTAATGATATAACAGCCTCGTTTATACATGATTAGCAAGTCAGATATTGTTGTCACTTTAAACCATAAACATTCTCTACAGACTTGAGAACGTCTGTAAATTATGTTTTCTGTGCTCGTCAGAAGAGAAAGACTAAGTAAGCCGTGGATAATGTAAGGCTGCACGAGCTGGCTGGGACTTATTCACCTGTGGTTACACTTTTGTACACTCACACAAACTCTCCAATTAAACTGTGACCGACTGTCACTCAAAATAATACTGACTGACTAGGACACCATTCTGACTCTATCTAAATGAATATTCAAGTCTCCCATCTCCGAGGACATTCACACTCCGTTATATGCAGTTCAACACATGGAACACAACTAACAGTCGCCTTGACGACACCTCACCTAGCAATGACGTCATCACTCCGACTGAGGAGAAACTCGCGCTGCCCTTTCTCAAGGTGAAGGAATGAGGGAAGGAGTACAAAGGAAGAACAGACAGCAACAGTCCTACTGGACCTTACGAGGCTGTCCGTGTGGCTACATTACTACTATAATATCTGCTTGATAGTATCTACTACTGTAATGTATAATTGATGGAGACAAAAGGACAGCAAAGTGGAAGGTTCCTCCCCACCCACCCCTCCCTCCAGCCGAAGCTGGCCGGAAAAGGTAGTGATACCATGTAGTATAGACAAACTATCATGGAAGCAATATAGGAAAGTAAAAAAAACAGGAGTAATCTACGGTTATTGCTACCAATGAAAAATTTTAATTAGAAAATAAGAAATAAAAGAATTACACAGGAATCAAATACTCGATTAGGTGAACAGATGCTAAGTGCTTATCGAGTTTCTTCTTAAACGACTCGATTGTGATACTGTTAACTATTTGTGTTGGTAGAGAATTCCAAATATTCACGATTCTATAAAAGAAAAAGTGCTTTGCTTCATTCGATCTAAAACGCTTACCAATGATCTTGAAGCCATTGTTACGGGTGGTGCTTGTGAGAAAAGTACGAAAAGTGTATTATTTATATCCAGGTGCATTCTGGTAAAGATGTAAAAATGTACCGTAAGGAGGAAAGGAAAGGATAAATTTGTGAAATAAATAAGTGTGTTACAGTAAATAAGTTTGTGTTGCAGTAAATAAGTTTGTGTTACAGTAAATAAGTTTGTGTTACAGTAAATAAGTTTGTGTTACAGTAAATAAGTTTGTGTTACAGTAAATAAGTTTGTGTTACAGTAAATAAGTTTGTGTTACAGTAAATAAGTTTGTTACAGTAAATAAGTTTGTGTTACAGTAAATAAGTTTGTGTTACAGTAAATAAGTTTGTGTTACAGTAAATAAGTTTGTGTTACAGTAAATAAGTTTGTGTTGCAGTAAATAAGTTTGTGTTACAGTAAATAAGTTTGTGTTACAGTAAATAAGTATGATTTAAGTGGTTAAGCTGGACGGTGCCTCCCTTACTGCCCTCACCACGCACAGTCTTGGGCATGACTTATCAAAAAATTTTCACATTTCATTATTTTTTTTTTTTTTACGTTGGAAAGATGGATGTGGAGGGAGACTAAAGGGGTTAGGGGGAGATTTTGCCCCTTTCCCTCCCCCTTAAACACCCGGCTTTTGAGTGATTTACTGAAACTAACGTCAGGGGGGGGAGAGGGAGGGGAAGGTGGAGGTGAAAGCTGGTGGGGGTGAGAGGAAGAGAGACTGCAGGGGTTGGGGGGGTGGAGGTAAAGGGAGGGGGTGTGAGTGAGGGTAAAGGGGGGCGGGGGGGTGAGGGGAGGCAGGCATGAACGACGGTAAAATTTCCGGGTCAAAATTGAGTGTCGAGAGAGTGACGCCGCGCCGCTGAGGGGAAAGGAAGGTGAGGAGGAGGGTGAGGGGAAGAAGGGTGAGGGGGAACAGGGAGAGGAGATGAAAGGTACTCAAGGGACGAGGGGAAGGGAGGGGAAAGGAGGGGAAGTAAAGAATGAACGAACAGAAGGGGAAGGAAGGGGAAGGGGAGATAACCTAATGAAGGGCGAGGGGAATGGGGTGAGGGAGTGAAGGATTAACTAACTATGGTGAGGGGAAAAGAGGGGAAGGAGGGGGAAGGAGGAGGGGAAAATAAAATACATATATATAAAAGGATGGAAAGAGATAAGGGGAAAAAAAAATCCGGTACAGAAGAACACTTACAAAACACAATAACTAAACAAAACCACATTTTGAATCTCTCTACCTTCCTTGGCTTCACTTTTTAAAGGTTCGAAGCCTTGATCTGAAGCCTCGAACTGAACCTGAAACACTAAATGAACCACTTCTATTTCATCAGGACACGCGAGGCTCCGGGTCTGAATGGGGTCAAAAAATGGGTTGTTAATGAAAGTAATGGAAAGGTGATTCAGAATTGAGGGCCAATTTAGGTGAGGGGAAGGTTGAGGGGTGAGGGGAGGCAGGAAGGGAGAGGGGTGAGGGGAGGCAGGAAGGGTGAGGGGTGAGGGGAGAGGGAAGGCAGGAAGGGGAATAAATAACTTGATAAATAACTGAATGAATAATGTAATTTATAAACAAATGCATAAATGTTAAGGTTCGTGGCATTTGAAACATCGACTCATTATTGTGTGTGTGTGTGTGTGTGTGTGTGTGTGTGTGTGTGTGTGTGTGTGTGTGTGTGTGTGTGTGTGTGTGTGTGTGTGTGTGTGTGTGTGTGTGTGTGTGTGTGTGTGTGTCTTATCACACACACACACACACACACACACACACACACACACCCCATAACCCCCTTTGGTGAGAAATTAACAGTGTATGGGTAAGGGGAAGGGGGTGGGAGTCCCCCCCATCCCCTTCCCCTTACCCATACACCTCCCCCCACCCCTCCCATCACCCATACACCGCCCCCCAACGCCCCTCCAGCCTGTACAACGGTGATAGGTTCTGAGGGGGGGGCGGGGTGAGGGAGGAGGGGCGGGGGGGTGTTGGGGGGGCGGGGAGTATGAAAGAAAAATACGACGATTGTTTGGCTCATAAAGAGTAGCTAAACGCGGCTCTCTCTCTCTCTCTCTCTCTCTCTCTCTCTCTCTCTCTCTCTCTCTCTCTCTCTCTCTCTCTCTCTCTCTCTCTCTCTCTCTCTCTCTCTCTCTCTCTCGTGTAGCATTTTTTTTTTCGTACGTTGAAAAAATTTTATATGATTTTAAAAGTGTGTTTATTTGTTTGTTTGTATTTTTTTTTTCGTATGTTTATCATTATTTATTTTTTTATCGTGTTTTTATTATATTGTGTTTAGTAATGTGGTGTGTGTGTGTGTGTGTGTGTGTGTGTGTATGTGTGTGTGTGTGTGTGTGTGTGTGTGTGTGTGTGTGTGTGTGTGTGTGTGTGTGTGTGTGTGTGTGTGTGTGTGTGTGTGTGTATGATTCACTACATCATACTTTTTGTTATGTTTAGGTGTAGCGTTTGTTTGTTTGTTTGTTCCTATGTGTGTTTGTTTGTGTGTTTGTGTGTTTGTTTGTTTGTTTGTTTGTTTGTTGTAGTGCGAGGGTGGCGGGAAATGTGTATTGTTACGTTACGTGACATTGTATTTCATTATAACCTTTGTGACCGTAGTGTATAGTGACTGTTTTCCCTTCCTAACTGACGCTGTGCTTCCTTCGTGTAGAGGAGGAGGAGGAGGAGGAGAACGAGGAGGAAGAAGAGAACGAGGAGGAAGAGGAGGAGGAGAAAGAGGCGAAGGAGGAGGAAGAGGAGGAGGAGGAAGAGGAAGAGGAGGAGTCTTCGCCTTTACTATCGCAATCCTCTCACTTCAGATCTGATGGTTGTATTTAGATGACAAACAGTCTAGTAAGAGTCAACAAATCTGCTGATGTTTGTTCTTCCTTTGTGTTCCTTTGGTTATCTATAGAACGTGGCCTCAAATCTATGTTTCGTGATGCGCCACATGACTGTCTTTTGTTTTGGTCTCCATGAGTATGTGGTTAAGTGAATTTTAATTTATTTATTTATTTATTTTATTTTATTTTGTGTGTATGTGTGTGTGGGTGTGGGTGTGTGTGTGTGTAGGTGTGTGTGTGGGTGTGCGTGTGCGTGTGCGTGTGTGTGTGTGTGTGTGTGTGTGGGTGTGGGTGTGGGTGTGGGTGTGTGTGTGTGTGTGTGTGTGTGTGTGTGTGTGCGCGTGTGTGTGTGTGTGCGTGTGCGTGTGCGTGTGCGTGTGTGTGTGTGTGTGTGTGTGTGTGTGTGTGTGTGTGTGTGTGTGTGTGTGTGTGTGGTTCCATCAAGAAGAAGAAAAAAAAGTTAGGTTGACCAAGAGCTACAAAAACTAAAAAAAGGAAAGAAAAAAAGGGAAAAAAAGTGAAAAACGAAAAAAATTAAAAATATAAAAAAATCTTTCCGTCATCGCCTCTCCTCCTCCTTTAGAAGTATGTAGTGGAAGAGTTTCAAAAGGGAAAGCCAATTTAGTTCCAGGAGTGTCCTGATACTCACTCCTCACTTCCAGGCGTATGTCCAAGGAAACTGGAAAAGCGGGCTGGAAAAAAAAGACTCCCATCGTTCCAGTGTTCCAGGTTGGCTGTACATTAATGGTAGTAACTGGAAAGGAGGGGGAGGGGGGGGTGGCGGAATGACGTATTCTTGTCCACTCTTGGCAGGCTCACGGGTCGAGGCGAAGGAAGGTGAAGGCAACGAGATGCTTAGAGAGAGAGAGAGAGAGAGAGAGAGAGAGAGAGAGAGAGAGAGAGAGAGAGAGAGAGAGATGGGTAGGACCGAGCAACAGAGTAAATTGCTTTATAGTTTATGAGAAAACTTTTGTTGTTCTCGTAAGTGTAGTAAAAGTGGGTTTGTATCAGTCACTTAGTAGTCAGTGTGTCTGTCTGTCTGACAATAAATGAGTTGCTCAGTCAGTCAGTCAGTCAGTCAGGTAGTATGATCAGCTTTGTATATTTCTGACTGTTCTAATTTTCTGTATTTTCTTGTATGAGAGAAAGAGACACCAGAAGACCTACTGGTCTATAACTGGGGTATCTGCTGCACTACATACTACTACAAGGGCACTAAGAGTTTGAGAACAGGATAGCCACAGAACAAGGCTCTCTCCCCACCCTCCTCTCCCTCCGGCAACATGCCGGCAGGAAAAACAGACAGAAGGGAACACCATGACCTTGTAGAAAACATGGCCATGGACATTTTATAGTAAAGAATGAAAATAGAGGAGGATACTATACTAGACTAGACTAGACTAGACTACTAGACTATACTAGACTAGACTAGACTACTAGACTATACTAGACTAGACTACCGGTAATGCTGGTACATCCTGGATGGGTAATACCATTAATAACAGTAACAATTGCTGCCACAACACTTCTCATCTGAAAAATAAGGACACAAGGTTAATTTAGTACACATAAAAATTTCATAGAAGCTCATGTAGCTTACTCTAAACCGGAAGGGGGTGGGGGGGGGGAGAGAGAGAGAGAGAGAGAGAGAGAGAGAGAGAGAGAGAGAGAGAGAGATAGAATCAGATATATAGCCGTGCACCATATATCTCCCTCTTTTTTAATTAATCACTTGCAGTTTAATTTGAAAATGTATGAACATTAAATAGCTAAACACTCTC
>JAPQNM010000014.1:4169214-4194214 GCA_029783475.1 Metacarcinus magister | reverse complement strand
ACAGAGAAGATAATGAATTAGAATGAAATAACCAACAAGAAAGTCGTAATAAAAAATAATTCATTAATAAAATATAGATTAAATTAAGGGAATTAATATTTATCATACGCTTTGTTTATGTGAAAAAAAATATATACGAATAAATAGATAAAACAAAACGTGATGAATAAGGAAGGAATACATGGAAGAAAACAGGAAATCACACATAAACGAATTTCACCAAAGTTTCAATGACCATAATTTAAAGGGTAACCGCCCCCCCCCCCCCCCCCCTGGCATGAATAGGGAAAATTGACCTAAATACAAAAAGGGGAAAGGGGGGAGTGGCGCTGCCCCCACGCCATCAACGGTCTCCGCTGCCACGCCGCCCACGCCCATCGACACGCCACCTGCGGCCACCACCACCACCACAACCACCACCATGCCCCTCGAGGCTCTGCCCACCACACCAGTGGCTAGGCTCCCGTCACCCGCCGCTGCCGCCGCCAAGTTCACGCCACATTCCCTTGCAGTACACACTCCTCCGGCCTTGCTTACTCGTATCCTCCCTTCCTCAATGTATAGTATAAGGGAGACTGAACACTTGGGCTTCACCCGGAATGCTTATGACGGCTGGTTTTCGTGTGTGTCATGTTAGGTTACCCTTCTTGTTTTGTACATTCTTCACTCTAAATCATCGGCATCGCTGGATTTTTTTTTACGTATTTTTGTTTTCCCTTAACCAGTACCATTTCAATGCAAAAATTTTTAAAAATTAGAAAGGTGTGGTATCAGTAGTAACCTAACCTCACCAACTTACTTGTGACTACTGATACCACACCATTCTTTTCTTTTATCACATTGAAAGGGTACTGGCTAAGGGAAAACAAAAATACGTAAAAAAAAAATCCCGCTTGTTGCCAGACCCTGTAAAGAAGACAGTAGGAGATTGATTTGAAGAGAGTGTAAAAGTGTAAGGTGTAGTAATGTTATGTAGGTAGTAGTAGAAGTTGTGTTTAGAGGGCAGGCTGCAGCTGCTCTCTTGTGTAAATGAGACACTAAGAGAACCGGGAAGAGAGGACACGAGGAATCACTCAGTCTGCAGCACTGACTACATCCTCGTAAGTACAGTACCTCTCCCGGAGTATTCCATCGCGCGGCAGGTGTCTACTGCCTACTCCTACTACCCTTACTATCACCTCATATTCATTATCATTATTATTATTGTTATATTATTTATTCATCATTATGGTGATGGTGGTGGTGGTGGTGGTGGTGGGGAGGGAACTTCTTACAACAATGAAGGAAGGGAAGGAAATATACATTGAAATAGAGGAATTAATAGATAAAGATAATAATATTGGTTTATATTTTTTACTGTGACAAATGTGATTATTATTATTATATATATATATATATATATATATATATATATATATATATATCACTTATTTTTATTATTATTATTATTATTATTATTATTTTTTTTTTTTTTATCACTTATTTTTATTATTATTATTATTATTATTATTATTATTATTATTATTATTACTATTACTATTACCATTATTACCTGATCTGAGCTAATTTACATACCTCCTAACCCGAGACACTGCTTATCGAGAGAGAGAGAGAGAGAGAGAGAGAGAGAGAGAGAGAGAGAGAGAGAGAGAGAGAGAGAGAGAGAGAGAGAGAGAGAGAGAGAGAGAGATTATCTTTCATTCTCCTTATTCCTTTATTCTTTCTTTTCTTCTATCTCTAATTATCTTATTCTTCCTCCTCCTCTCTTTACTCATTATTTCTTATTATTCCTTCATCTCTTCTCTTCTTATTATTATTTATCTTTCATTCTACTTATTCCCTTTCGTTATATATTTTTGCAATTATCTCTTTCTCTCTTAGTCATCAATATTTTTCATTATTCTCTTATTACTAATTATCTTCCATTCTCCTTATTCCCACATTCTCAAATCGTCTCACAAGAAATCAAACTGTATACTTTGACTTGTCTTCATAATTAACGTACATATGTGTATTTTCTTGTGTGCGTATGATGCGTGTACGTCTTACGGATGTGTACGTATAAACAGAATTGTTATAGCATCTATACCACCACCACCATCACCACCACCACCATGCCCCTCGAGGCTCTGCCCACCACACCAGTGGCCAGGCTCCCGTCACCCGCCACTTGCGGCTCTCAGAGCCATGATCCGGCTTTTATCGTTCATCTGGAAGAGCCGACTCGTTCACGAACGACACATCACTAGAAGTTTGTGTTAAGTGTTACTGCAAGATGTGTGTTGTCTAGTCAGTGGAGAGGGTAGAAGGCAGCAAGTATGTTCTGATTTGACACTTCCACGTGATGATGGGTATATATAGTGATGTGTCTGAACAGTGGGGAAGCTGCACCATACCTTACCAATCACAGTTAGATACACATTCCTGTACCCTTTTATTAACGTAGATACAGTATTACTAATGGACAAGGTTTGCAGGTAAGCCAGTGTAGGATGGAACTTTAATTAACCTTGCCAGCACCACAGTTGCCTTTTAACATTATATTATTAATTTCTTACCCACCAGAATGCAGGAAGGAAACTGAGGATCTTTAAACTCTGACGGAAAGGAAGTAGAAGGAAGGTGAAGGAATGATGGATTAATGGAAGGCAGAAATGGAGGCGTTGAGATGTTTGAGTGTACAAAGATAAGTGGAAATTGTACTGTTTGTAAAAGTGTAGATGTGGAGAGGTGTGGGTTTGGTAGTGTGTTATGTGGTAAGAATGAAAGGTTGAAGTTATTTAGGTTGTTATTAAGGCCGGGTCAGTTGGAGTTATAGTGTTAGCGGCAGAAAAGTTAGCGTGGCACATAGGAAAGGAATCTTAAGTTATAGTGCTTTATTATATTCTATCTGAGGCATCATCAACACATTATGATTTGAGTGTCTGGAAACTAGTCTATGCAGATGATTTTGGTCACGATGGAACACTATCACAGAGCTTCCCAGCCTTCAATAGTTTTAGGGTTACAAGTGTTAAGTGTTGTATGTAAAATATATGAGAGTTTTGATTAAGAGGGTGAGAGAGGGAACAGAGGGAGTGATTTGCAATGAGCAGTGTGAGTTTAGAAAAGGGAAGTGATACGTGAATCAAGTGTTTGGTGTGAGGCGTGACTGACGTGTGTGATAAATACTTGGCGAAGGATAAGAATGTGTTAAATATTCATGGATTTAGAGAAAGTTTATGACAGAATTGATACGGAGAGATTGTAGACTGTTTTGAGATGGTTAAATGGTGTGAAAAGTATTGTGTTAATAGCAGAGCATATGTTACAATGGGAAACAAGACGAGTAGTTACACCTTGGTTTATTATATTTACATGGATGGTGTTGTAAGGTAGGTAAATGCAAGAATGTTAGGTAGAAGTTAAGTCTTATAGATGTTGATGGTAGACAGTAGAATCTGAATCAACTGTTGGCTGATTCAGAGGAAAGGTTGAAGAAGGTAATAATAGAAGAGGATGTGTTTAAGGAGGAAATAGAGAGTGGAAGAGAGTAAGAGCAGAGTAATGATAGAAGGATGTATATAATGTTGAATGGTGAGTTGTTTGAGGCGGTAAAATGTTTGAAGTATTAAGAGTTCATTGTTGGTGTGGATGTAGGAATAAGTGTGGAGGTGAAGTCTAGAATAAAGGAAGTAGGGAAGGAAGGAGAAGTATGTTTCAATGTAGATAGCTTGGAATGAATGCCAAGAGAAGGTTGTATGAGGGAGTATCAGTGGTGTTGACTGCATTGTACACGGATAAAATAAGGAATATGAGAGTAACAGAGAAAGAGATTGAATGCAATGAAGATGAGGTGTTTGAGGAGTGTGTGAGGAGTAACGTGAATGGATCGAGAGGGCAATAAAGAAGTGTAAAGGAGAACTGGTGTTGTGAAAGTGTTAATTAGTTGGTGAAACAGAACAAGGAGTGTTGAGATGGAGAATAGATGAGGAACAATTGGTGTCAAATATAAATAATTCAATAGGATGAACGGACAGTGTGAAGAGAATGGTAGATGCAAGAGAGATGTTTGTGGAGCAGGGAAGAATATGAAAAAAAAGTTCTATCATCTGTTATAATTAGTTGATTGTGGTCTCACTCTCAACCTCACACATTAGACCAATCTATCTTCACCAATCCTTCCTCACCATTCTCTCCACGCGTGCAAACCATCACAACACCAGTTCTGCAGCGCACTTCTTCCGTTCTGTTCTCAAATAAACAAATCAATACATAAAAGTTTAATAAATAGCCAGGTTAGGAGGTCAAATGAAATCCAGCATCGTCCCACCAAGTCTCTTTATACACAGTGAAATACACAAATATACACAGACACTTCATAGTAACAGGTCTGGAATGTACATACAACTAACCCCTTCTATTTTTCAGACGACATTTCCTTGTGCACAGACAATTATTGGTTCCGCCAGTAAGTCCAGTCAAGACGCCCGGCCCAGCATGGCTCAGCAAGACCTGGCTACCCTACACTTACACCACAACAACACTGGGAGAATATAATCATCATCATCAACAACAAAGGGACGCCCAACCACCAGCAAGGTGAGTCAGGGTTTCATACATTGCACGGACAACTTAGGTTAACGTAGAGTCACTTTGGACAATTAACTGTACATAGAATCTCACCTCCCTCACACCATATAATATAAATATCTATTAGCTAAGGTCTACACAAGGCCCTTAGAGGGTGAGAACAGCAGGTGACTGGCTAGTACAGTACAGAACAACACTGGAATGGCCTCACCAATACTGTGTTAGGGACTCCCGCTACTCTCCCTCTACTGCTATCTCTCCTGTGTTAAGTTAAGTTGTAAATGCACTTCTATAATGATCCACTACTCTCTCCTTTACCCTTTATAATACTTCACTTCAACCCTTTTAGTCTCAAGTCTTGCTGCCCTAACCCTCATTACTGTTATAATTATTTTAGTTCTACTTCCTCTCCTTTCATGGACTTCACTGATCACTAACTGTTGTCTTTCTTTTGCTTATACACAACCTTCAACTCTTTCCTTTCCCTCCTCATCGTCTATACATACACATACATCCTCCCTCCCTCCATCCCTTACTTACTTATTTATTTATTTATTGACATGATGTTTCAATCCTTCCTCCCTTATTAATTTACTACATTTTTTTCAATCTAAGACTTCCCTGACACTACAACTAACATTACATTATGCTCAAATAGCCTTTTTGAACCACCTCGCTCTCCTAACTTCACTACAACAACAACAACAAACAACAACAACTGAGGACGAGTCAAGAGATGAGAATAACTAACTTGTATTTTAGCCTCACTGGAGCATTATAACTTTCCTTCACTAACCTACTTTAAGCTCCACTAAAATTTCCTGACCTCCACCCAAACCACAGTTAGAGAAAACACGAAAAATAGGAGTGAGTAGTCAGTCAGTCAGATGATGAGAGAGGAATGACAACTGAGTCTCCGGTAGTAGGCACAGCAGAGGGAGAGAGGAGAGTCCTGTCTTGGCACTGGCTGATGATGACGCTGCTGCTGCTGCTCCCTTAGTCCTCAAGGCTCCTAAAGGCAAGTTGAATGTTCTCGTAGATCTCATCAAAGTCCTTCTTGACCTTAGCCTCGCCATCCTTGAATGTGTCCTTGAACTTCATGGAGGACAGCTCGTACAGGATCTGTCCCATGGAGTCACGGATGATCTGCCAAGTCACCTGCAAGGAAACACCACTCGTAAGGACCAAGCAACACACACACACACACACACACACGGAGACTCATCAAGCAAGGACAACTGAGAAAAGTTATGTAAAACCCTTAACCCCCAACACACACACACACACACACCTTGTTGTCGCTCTGTGCGGTACGGTTTACAATCTGGCGAGACATATCATAGAAAGCCACAATATTCCTCATCATGGCCACAGTCTTGTAGAAGGGACAGAAGCGATCGTAGGAAGTGTAAGAATTCTGCTGCAAGAAGTCGTCCTTAATGATGCGAGCAACCTCAAGTGTGATCTTGTCTGCGTCTGAGAGGGAAGCTTTGCCGACCAGCTGCACGATCTCCGCCAAGTCGTCCTCCTCCTGCAGGATCTCCTTCACCTTGGTCCTGGATGTGTGGTAAAGGAAGGAAGTGTTAGGAGTGGATTTGTTAGGGAAGTAAGGGAAGGGTGTGTTAGGAAGGTGAAGGTTAGGGTGTTACAAGATGAGACTGGTAAGGGCTGCAAGGAGGAAAATGTGAAGGTAGATTACTTAGGTTGTATGAAGGAGTAACTGTGACCACTGCACTGCTGTGTGTGGCTGAAACATGGCGTGTGGCTGTAGCAGAGAAGAGGAGATTTAATGTAATGGATGTGAGGAAAATGTGTGGAGTAACGAGTGAGGAATGATGGTGTGTGAGTGAGTGAGAACTGGTGTTATGAGAGTTGTGTGGTGGAGCAGAGCAGTGTGTGTTGAGGTGGTTTGAGGAGGACCAGTTGGTGAAGGGAACAGTTGGATCCAATGTGTGATGTGTGAGGTTGAGAGGAAGGTCAAGAACAGGATGGATGGAGGGTGTGTAGAGAACATTGAATGGAAGAGGACGGTGTGTGGAGCAAGGAAGGATGATTGTGTGGGATGGAAGTGCATGGGTAGCAGTGGTGAATGCATGAGTAAGAACACACCCTTGATGACCCTTGGAGGAGGTTCTGGTGCATCTAGTGTGACCCTTGGATCACATCAGGTGCAGGACCGGTCACACTAGATGCACGAGAACCCCACTCAGTGCACACTTGTTACTCCACACATTTTCCACACACACCTCATTACATTAAATCTCTTCTTCTCTGCTACAGCCACACTCCATGTTTCAGCCCCACACAGCAGTGCAGTGGTCACAGTTACTCCTTCCTACAACCTTCTCTTTACATTCATCTCTATTGCTTTATGTAAGTGAACTCATAGTATAAAGTGGAATGCAGCATCACAGAATATAGTCATAGATAGTTGGGTGGAGAGGTATGGAGTTAGGATAGTGTTATGTGAGGGTGAGAGAATGGGTTGTACTAATGTAAAGTGTTATATCACTCTCACTCACACACACACACACACACACACCTGTAGGTAACAAACTCTGGGTACTGAGAGTCATAGAATTCCTCGAGTGCGCGCAGGTACTTGGAGTAAGACTGCAGCCAGTTGACGGAAGGGAAATGTTTGCGCTGCGCCAGCTTCTTGTCGAGTCCCCAGAACACTTGTACAATACCCAGGGTGGCGGAGGTGACAGGATCGGAGAAGTCACCGCCGGGGGGGGACACAGCACCTACAATGGTCACTGATCCCTCCCTCTCCGGGTTGCCAAGACACTTGACGCGGCCGGCACGCTCGTAGAAGGAGGCCAGACGTGCCCCCAGGTAGGCCGGGTAGCCAGAGTCGGCCGGCATCTCCGCCAGACGACCCGAGATCTCCCTCAACGCCTCAGCCCAACGTGAGGTTGAGTCGGCCATCATGGACACGTGCAGACCCATGTCCCTGAAGTACTCTGAGAGGGTGATGCCTGTGTAGATGGATGCCTCTCGGGCAGCCACGGGCATGTTGGATGTGTTGGCAACCAGGGACGTGCGCTTCATGATGGATTCCTTCTTGCCGTTCACCTCCAACTCAAGCTCAGGGAAGTCACGCAACACCTGGGGAGGAAGACCGGGTTTTTATTTATTTATTTATTTATTTATATATATACGTACATTAAAAGGTGCTAGCAAAGGGACAACAAAAATGCGTTAAAAAAAAAAAAAATCCCGCTTGTACGCCATTGATACCACGGTAGATTGTACTTGGTTTTCATCTACTACTCTTGCACTAGTTTTGTTTTCACTCTAAGGACCCTTATCACCCTATCCTCACCCTCATTATCACCACCTCTCTTGTCCCCCCCCTTTACCTAACCTTACCTCACTACCCTTCCATCCTTCCTCCCTTACTAACTATCATTTTCTCCTTCCTTCCTCCCTCACCCTCACTCAGCTACACTTGGTTTTCCTCACCCTCCCTCCCTCCCTTCCTTCCTCCCTCCCTTCCTTCCTCATATAATCAAATCACACACTAACTCATTATCCTAACCTACCACCACACCTACCACCACACCCTCACCTCTGCCATTTCGTTGCCACGCTCACCACACCCGACGTAGATGATCACGTTGGAGTTGGAATACTTGGACAGCGCCTGAGAGATGCAAGTTTTCCCACACCCGAAGGCGCCGGGGATGGCCGTGGTGCCGCCCTGGACGCAAGGGAAGAGGGAATCCAACACCCTCTGGCCGGTCAGCAGTGGGTGGTTAGCGTGTAACTTCTCACTGACTGGCCGAGGCTGACGCACTGGCCACACCTGAGGAAAGTTAGGTTAGGTTAGGTTAGGTTAGGTGAGGTTAAAGAAAGTTGTGATTATTGTAGGTTTTAATCTGTTCATTTGCCTTATTTTTTATCTATTTATGTTGTGTTTCTCTCTGGGTGTGCGCGTCATACTTTGTGTAAACTGTATAGTGCATAAGGGTAGTTTGTGACGAGTGAATTGTATAGTGTATGTAAATTGTATAGTGTATAAGGAAAGGTAAGCATGTAAGTTTGTGACGAGTGAATAATGAATTAAGGAAACAAGTGAACATATAAACAACATACAACCTCAACAGTGTGGGTAAACGTGTTCCTTTTCATCACCATTGTTACCAAACTCTTTAAAACACACACCAAGAAGAATGTTACTTGTGGATGCAGTCATTATTCATTGATGTAGTAATGTGAATAAATAAATAATAAAAAAAAAAAAACTATTTCAAATGTTTATAGAATTTGACCTTCCTTGTAAATATGTTTGTTTGATGAAGTGATTGAGGTCAACTTTGCCTAATGTTTAAGTGTTAAATGTGTTGTGGAGCACCTTAGTTGTCACTCTGAGGTGCTCTTCACAAGGGGTAAAAAATAGTGATGTTTTCCCCTTACGTTGAAAATTGTCTAAAAGGGAAATTGAACCTTATGTGTGATTAAGTATGAAAGTGTGTGTGTGTGTGTGTGTGTGTGTGTGTGTGTGTGTGTGTGTGTGTGTGTGTGTGTGTGTGTGTGTGTGTATGTGTGTGTGTGTATGTGTGTGTGTATGTGTGTGTGTGTGTGTGTGTGTGTGTGTGTGTGTGTGTGTGTGTGTGTGTGTGTGTGTGTGTGTGTGTGTGTATGTGTGTGTGTGTGTGTGTGTGTGTGTGTGTGTGTGTGTGTGTGTGTGTGTGTGTGTGTGTGTGTGTGTAGATAGATTATGTTTTATTGTGTTTTGGTGTTTTGGTCCGCTAGCGTAGTGGTTAGCGCACTCGGCTCACAACCGAGGGGCCAGGGTTCGATCCCCTGGACGGACGGAGACTATTTGGGTGTGTCTCCTTTCACGTGTAGCCCCTGTTCACCTAGCAGTGAGTAGGTACACACACACACGTGTAGCCCCTGTTCACCTAGCAGTGAGTAGGTACGGGATGTAAGTCGAGGAGTTGTGACCTTGTTGTCCCGGTGTGTTGTGTGTGAGTGGTCTCGGTCCAACCCAAAGATTGGTCAGTATGAGCTCTGAGCTCTTTCCATAGGGGGACGACCGGCTGTCTCGAGAGAGACCAGCAGCAGACTGTACAGTGAAAACACACACACGACCCTCTCCCTTCCAACACCTGATTCATTCAACCAAACACACCAGACACCCAGGAAACTCATCCAAGGAGGAGGAGGAGGAGGAGTCAAAGTTGTGTTCTTACTCATGCATTCACCACTGTTCTCCATTCACTTGTATCCCACACAATCATCCTTCCTTGCTCCACACACAGTCCTCTTCCATGCAATGTCCGTCCATCCTGTTCTTAACCTTTAACAATTGTGGTGATTTACTGTGTTTTAAGTTAGTCTTTGTTTAGCCGTGAGGAGTGGAATGAATTAGATTTCACATTTACATGATGGTCTTTGTGTTGAGTGTACAGTATATAATGTTTGTAAGCAGGATGGATGGATGGATGGATGGAAGTGTTTGAATGGTACTGTATACAATGAGATGTTATAGTGGTGGTGATAAGCTGGTATGTATGTATGTATGTATACCATATACTTCTTCTTCTTCTTCTACCTGCCCGTAAAGTGTCAATATTTATAACCAGACTGACCGAAGGAGCAAAAATAATAAATAAATAAATAAAAAAAAAGACAAGAAAATAGAAAAAATAATTAAAAAATCACAACCACCACCACCACTACTTTTTTAACTGACTACTACTACTACTACTACTACTACTACTACTACTACTACTTGAACTGACCTGCATCATGGTATACTTGTGTTTCTCGCCATCAAATTCCACCTCCAACACAGTCTCGTCCACGGAGTAGTTCCCGGGAGCGGCCAGGTAGGTCACTGTTCCTCGGGCCTTGGGTGGCAGGATGATTCTATGGTTGATGATGGAATTCTCCGCAACCAAACCAAACAGATCTCCTCCCGTGATGTGGCTGCCGACCTGAAGGATAGATGGATGGATGGTTGGTTAGTGTTGGGGGAGTGGGAGGGATGTGTGGGGTTGTGGGGGCATGGGGGATGTATGGGGGGGAGGGGGAGGGATGTGTGGTGTGCAGGAAGAGGAAGAAAGATAGATAGATAACGTAAGTAGGAAAAATAAGAACACTTAACCTAACCTAGCTTAACCTAACCTCACGTCACCTCACCTCCATTCCATTATATTCCTCTGTGTGTTTCCAGGATAAGTGAGAATCTCCCACCCATTCTCACCTCTTACACTATATATATACACTGTAATTATTCCCCTTAAATACTTTCTGTTCAGTCTAACTACATTTACTTTCCCTCTTAAGTCATTTTAATAATCCACAACAATTGTATTTTTACTCTAAACTCAACCATCTGGATATAACTATTTTCAGTGTTTTATTTTTCTTGATCTTCTCTTGAACTATGTAACTATGTCTTCTCTTCCCTAACACAACCTAACTATCAGCTCTGTACTCATTCCTATAAATACTTAAACGCAAGGCAGTAATACAGATGTTAATAATGCTTCAATATACAGTAACATACAATGAATCATAATATAATCCTCCCTTTCTACTCTTTTATCTTACAAAAAATAATATATCATCAGAGTTTTTTTGTGCATTTTTTCCTTTTACATTATTACGACACACTAGCAAGCAGTCCAACTATTCTTAATGTGTTATTCTCACTCTTATCTCCTCTCTAGCTATGCCTTCTCTTCCCTATCCTAACCTAACTATCAGCTAGTTACAAGTGTAGTGCAATGAGGGAAGGTAAGGAAAGGCTTCTAATAATAATACTAATTGTTATGATTTCAAGGCGGTGAGGAGATATACTTTAGTACAGTGGTTCCCAAACTGAGGGTAATTTATCCCCTGGGGGTAATATACGTAACAGTTTTTTGGGGGTAATGGAGGGGTGACAGAAAAGAAAATATATCTAGTGTTTTAATACATCAATATTGACAACATTTTGTGAAGGGGTTAGCACGCCTAATGTGCCATGTTAAATTGGGTAACAAGATGATAAAGTTTGGGAACCACTGCCTAAGAGGGTTGGGAGGTTAGATGAGGAAAAGAAATAATAACACAACTACAGAAGATTATAAAATAAAAAGAAATGAGTATGCAAAAGTTCAACAACAAGAAGAGAAACAGTATGAAAAAAATATAGTAAACAAATGTAAAAATGAGCCAAAATTATTTTATAGATTTATAAATAATAAGTTAAAACATAAGACACTTACATTTCACACTGTAAGTGTGCAATGTGAGGGTAAAACATATGAACATGAAAAGGAACACAGCGAAGTAATGAACATAAGTTTCCAGTTGGTATTTGCAAAAGAGGAAACATTTGAAAAAGGTGAACTTAATGCAAGACGAACAGTGATGAGTCCAATAGGGATGGAACCAGGAGAGATAACAAAGTTGATAGTGAGTCTAGATCAAAGAAAAGCTGCAGGACCAGATGAGATATCAGGATGCATTTTGCAGGAGTGTAAACAACAATTAGGTGACAGGATACAAGATATTGTACAGTGCTCCATAAAGGAAGGGAAGGTGCCAGGGATTGGAAAAGTGATAATATCAGCCAATACACAAAGGAGGAAAAAGAGAAGAGTCGTTAAATCATAGAGTGGTGACCCTTAAGAGCACTGTGGTGAAACTATGTGAAAAACTAATAAAAACAAGATGAACCAAACACTGGGAAGAAAATAACATAATAATGGATGGAGAAATTGTATTTAGAGAAGGGAGATTATGTATTTCAAATTGAATAAGTTTCCCTTCAAGAGTAATTGATATAGTACAGGAGAGAAAGGGTTGGGTAGATTGCATTTCTTTGTATTTAAAGAAAGCATTTGACAAGGTGCTTCATGAGAGACTGTTATGGAAACTGTAGAATCTAGGGCTTGGTGGCACCGGTCATGTTCATCACATACCTAAATGACAGGATGGAAACACTTCAAACCTGCACAACACTATGCACACATGATGCAAAACTGTTCAACACAATTAGAGAAGTAAGAGACTGTATAGAAGTACAGGATGACTTAGATCAAATATATGATTGGAGTAATAGCTGGAAAATGTCATTGAATACAAAGAAGTGTTGAGTGATGGAAATGTGGCAAGGAGAGAGAGGACCAAGAAGGACTTACAGGATGGGAAAGGAAGTGTTGCGAGGGACTTGGGTGTGGTTATTCAAGGTTATTCAAGGTTATTCAAGCTAACTTATCACCGGAGAAACATAACAATAACATCACAAAGGATACATACAGGATGATAACTAAGCATCAGTGTTTCCTTGCATTATAGGGATGAAGATATGATTAACAGATTGATGATAACAATGATAAGACCAAAACTGGAGTATGCAGCAGTGGTGTGTGTGTATGTGTGTGTGTGTGTGTGTGTGTGTGTGTGTGTGTGTGTGTGTGTGTGTGTTAAACCTCTTGACTTTGGTAAAACGAGTGGAAGGAGGAGACATTATAGCCACGTACAGCCACTTGAAGGGTGTTGAGAAAGTGGACACAGATGACCTCTTAGTAAAGAATGAGATGGGAATAAGATGACATGATTACAGGTGAACAAAGACAACAGGTGAGAGAGACATCAAGACATATAGTTACCCTTATAGAACGTTAGATACAGGGAATGGTTTGAAGGGCGAGATAGTGAGTGAATGCAAACAATATTCATCATTTAAAGGAAAAATTGGATTAAATAAGATAGGGAGACAGGACCTGTAAGAAACAACTAGGTAAACACACACACACACACACACACACACACACACACACACACACACACACACACACCACACACACACACACACACACACAGTCCTTCACACCTTCACTAAACAATCATCAACAAAATCATTACAATCATCCAACATTTACACACACACACACACACACACACACACACACACACACATACACACACCCACCTTGACAGCAGGTTCAGGTTGGAAGCCCCACATCTTTGACCTTGAGAGGGCGGGTGTGGAGATGCCCTTAGGGATGTAGATGGACTGGGTGAGGTCACAAATCTCCTGCAGAGGGCGCTGGATACCGTCATAAATGTTACCCATAATGCCGGGTCCCAGCTCAACAGAGAGTGGCTTTCCAGTCTTCATTACGGGGTCACCAACGGTCACTCCTGATGTATCCTCGTAGACCTGGGTGGCGGGTGGGTGTGTTAGTGTGTTAAGGGGGGGTGGGGGGAGGGGGGAGGGGTTTGTGTGTGGGGGTGAGGATGTGTGTGTGTGTGTGTGTTAGTGTGTGTGTGTGCAGAGGGGGGGGAGGGTGAGGGTTATTTCCTTAACCATATCTATTTATTTTTGTGTGGTTTGACTTCTATATTCTTTCACGCGTTTATTTATTCATCATTTCATTTGACTTATATCTTACGGATGTACCTTAACTATCATTATACATACAGACTTATATTTTGATCTATCTACTAATTCATTTATCTATTATATTTCAACCTAACCTAACCTAACCTAACCTAAGCTAAGATAGGGTAAGGTAAGGTAAGGTAAGGTAAGGTAAGGTAAGGTAACCCGGGTGATGTTTTAGTACCTGTATGGTCGCCATGTCACCCTCCAGTCGGATGATTTCCCCGACCAGCTCCTGGTGACCAACGCGGACCAGCTCGTACATGGCCGAACCACTCATGTTCTTAGCCGTCACCACTGTAAGAATGAAGGTCAAGGTCAGGTCACTGTAATAATGAAGGTCAAGGTCATGTCACTATCACCCCTTTGATGACATCCTCACCATCATCATTATACAAGCCTCAGGTTATTCTACACTACTCCATTCCAATTTGTCTTGAGAGAGAGAGAGAGAGAGAGAGAGAGATAGAGAGATAATTAAGTTCACATTCAACACTAAGGCAACACACACACACACACACACACACACACACACACACACACACACACACACACACACACACACAGTTGCATACAATTGAACGCCTTGATGTCCTTACACCCGATCACTTTTAGTTTAGTTTCAACACTGTGGTCAGAGGAGGTGGACTTGGGTTTGCTTTGGTACATAAACACAAGGAGAAAGAGATCATGTGTTCATCTATATTGTATAAAAACTGTTCAATGAAGGAGTTTAGTTGATGTTGAAGAGCTGAGAGAGGTGAAGTTACAAGAATTTTACAGAATATTTAAAGAAACCTTGAATTAATTAGTTTGTTTGACTGGCCAAAAGAATTTTAAGCAGGATACAAATTACAGAAAAGTTATCAGCTGCCTTTACTGTAACATTCTCAGCGGAGTATTCATTCAAAGTGTTGTAAATACACAGATATTTTTCTATTTCTTGTACAAATTAAATATCACTCGCCATTGCAGCAGCAGCAGCAGCAGCAGCAGTCATGACCCCTAGCCCTCGGAGGCACAGAACACCCTCTCCTCACTGAGTTAACAATGCAACTGATCGCCACACACACACACACACACACACACACACACACACACACACACACACACACACACCTCACACTGTCCAAGATTCTATTAAAACACGTGTAAGTTAAGTTAAAATAGATTCAGTGATAAACTTATTGTGTTTTTATGATTTTATTTTATCTATTTAACTTAATCGACACATTTTATAAGTTAGTTCATTTGTTTTTGTGGTGAGGTAAATGTTTTGTTTGGTATTAATTCATTGTTAGTTCACGGAGTCTATTAGTGAAATGGATTTAAAACACTACTTGTCCTAAACACGACTCATAGTTAACATAGTGTATATAGAGTACCAATTATACACATTACAGATTCATACAATTGGACAAAACGAATGCAATAAGTAAGTTAATTAAGTTTCATAATTCTAATAGGTTTATACGAGTACAAGAACAACAACAACAACAAAGAGAACAAAATAAATATAAATAAATAAATACAATTAATACAAATGATAATTAAAAAAAAAGAAAAGAAGAACAAGAACAAGAGAACATGACACTCGGGTACTCAGTCAATGTATTTCAATATCAACACCAAACACTAATAATAATAATAATAATAATAATAATAATAATAATAATAATAATCCACCATCATCATCATCATCATTTAACCTTTTTTTTTCATTCATCCCTTAGCCAGTAGCGTTTCAATATAAAAAGAAAAACAAATATTACTGATTTTACCACCTCAAACAAAACAAAATTATTATTATTACTGATTTCAGCACCTAAAAAAAAAATATATATATTCTTTTTACTGCTTTCATCCTCTCACCTGGCCCTGACACTCCCCACACACTGCCCAAGGCCGACTCAGACTCAGCATCCCTCATCTTGGGCAGCTTACTTGCTCTGGCCATGCCTCCTGCCTGCAACACAACGTAAGGTAAGGTAAGGTTAGGTAAGGTAATGTAATGGTAAGGTAAGGTAAGGTAAGGTAAGGTAAGGTAAGGTAGGTAAGGTAAGGTAAGGTAAGGTAAGGTAATGGTAAGGTAAGGTAAGGTAATGGTAAGGTAAGGTAAGGTAAGGTAAGGTAAGGTAAGGTAAGATAAGGTAAGGTAATGGTAAGGTAAGGTAAGGTAAGGTAAGGTAATGGTATGGTAAGGTAAGGTAAGGTAAGGTAAGGTAAGGTAAGGTAATGGTAAGGTAAGGTAAGGTAATGGTAAAGTAAGGTAAGGTAAGGTAAGGTAATGGTTAGGTAAGGTAATGGTAAGGTAAGGTAATGTAAGGTAAGGTAAGGTAAGGTAATGGTTAGGTAAGGTAATGTAAGGTAATGGGAAACTATTTTAAACTTACTCCTGGGAAAACACACACACACACACATGGTCCCAGCACAAAAAAAAGCCAGTGTTGAAATTAGAAAGAATACAGAGAATCACAACTAAGATGGTGCCAGAATTGAAGACCTAACATATGAGGAAAGGTTAAAAGAAATGCACTTAACAACACTGAAAGAAAGAAGAGAAAGAAGAGACTTAATCACAATATATAACTTGATCAACAACCTCAAGGAAACAGATAGAAATGACATAATATTGACAAGAAAAGGAGAGGCTGGAAATATGAGGACACAAGAAAATACTGCATAAAGGAATTTGCTTGAACGAGAAGTGAACTTTTTTTTACTCCAAGTTCAAGTGATCTTCGTGAACACAACAAGAAAATATTAAAAAAAAAACTATTAAAGTGTAGAAATTAGAAACCGATTTGAACTACGAAGGAATGACTTGACTTAACATTACATTAAACAAGTACTTAGTGCCACCTCCTTCCATTAATGCATTTCAATATAGATACACAGAAGAACTTGACTAAATGAGAGAGAGAGAGAGAGAGAGAGAGAGAGAGAGAGAGAGAGAGAGAGAGAGAGAGAGAGAGAGAGAGAGAGAGAGAGACTTGTCAGGTTATATTAAGGTAAATCAGATTAGGTTACATTTAGTTAGAATTGATTAGGGTTAATTAAGACAAAATAATAGTGCCGTTAGAATATCAAAACCAAGCAATATAATAACATGGCGGGGCTCTGACGGGTGTAACACTGTAAATCAACCATTTATTTTAACTTGACGGGGGTGGCTCGTTTCCACCCCCTACACATACACACACACAAAAACACACACACGCAAACATACACACACAAACACCACGTAAATACACACATACACTCTCCTCCCCCATGACACTTCCTTATTTAAACCTTATTTCCCGCGTTAATATAGACAGTTTTACACCACAAGGCACACCCAAGATAGATAAAAGGACAGGCTTCTTATATATTACCATTGCGAAGGTTGTAGTTGTGTGGATGCGAAGAAAATACTATTAAATATAAGAATGACAGCTGCTCCTCTTCGATCTGTTCTGTCTCGTGATGGCAGAAGGAGTCGGGCTAGGAAGGGAAAATGTACACAAACATATTATTTATTGATTTATACATTATTGAGACTCTGTTGTTATTTCATTGATTTTGTATAATTTTAATATATTTTTTGTGTTTATTTGGTGTTTCAAAGTTATGTGGTTATTGAGATAATTGTGTATTTGACGTCATTGATTTTCTTGTGACGTCATCCCATCACATGAGTATCTATGTTTTATACTATAGAAGCGATGCATTACACTCGTGACATTTATATACAATAGTTTTTCATCGCTTCTAAGGTAATGTATGCGCCATGTTGAAATGAATATCAATAATTATTCTTTTTAATACTTTTGTTGGTGTTGTGTTTGTAAATTAATGAAGGTTTTTATAAGAAATGAAGGGAAGGAATAGTAATATGGCCGCTATCTAGCTTCCCAGTGACAAGTTAAATTTGACTTTTTACATAAGAATATAAGGAAGCTACAAAAGGCCCGGAGACCTGCACTAGATAGTTCCTGTTACTCTGTTACTCCAATACTCCCTAATTAACTACATCTACCTCTCATCCCTATCCATAAAGCCGTCTAATCTTCTCTTAAAACTCCCTATCGTCTGTGCACTAACTACCTGCTGACTGAGTGTTCCAATCATCTACCACCCTATTTGTAAACCAATTTCTACCTATTTCTTTATTAAATCTACATTTTTCTAGTTTGAACCCGTTATTTCTTGTTCTATCCTGACTACTGATCGTAAGAACCTTTCCTACATCCCCTTTATTAAAACCCTTCACCCACTTAAATACTTCAATCAGATCTCCTCTTATTCTACGCCTCTCCAGTGAGTGTAACTTCAAAAGCTTTAGTCTCCTTTCATAACTAAAATTATGAATCCCAAGTCTATCATTTTGGTCATCCTTCTCTGCACTGACTAACAAAATTATATCCATTCTATAATACGGTGACCAAAACTGCACTGCATAGTCGAGGTTAGGTTTGACTAACGCTAAATACAACTTCAGAATAACCTCACCACTTCTACTTTTAATAGGCTACTCCTACCAATGAATCCTAACAACCTATTAGCTCGATTTCTAGCCTCAATACATTGTTTTCTGGGACGGAGGTCTGAGCCAACCTGTACACCCAAATATCTCTTATATTCTGACCTATTCAGCATTACCCTGTTTATGTTGTACCTGTTTTGAGGATTTTCCCTTCCAAGTTACCAATATTCATTACTTTACACTTGTCAATATTAAAATCCATCTGCCACTTAACCACCCACTCGTTTAACCTATCTAAGTCTCCCTGCAAGTCTTTTACATCAGACTCTGATCTAATAATACTACCTATCTTAGAATCATCAGCGACTTTACTAATATCACTACTAATCCCATTGTCTAAGTCGTTAATGTATATTATTAATAATAATGACCCTAATACAGATCCCTGTGGCACTCCATTTGTTACCCCCTCCCCCCCCCCACTCAGACTTGGAACCATTAATTGTAACTTTTTGTTGCCAATCGCTTAGCCAAGACCTTTTAATCATTTTAATGGAAATTGTTTGTTAATATTGAATTACTTGTAGATATATATATAGTAGTTCACTTTTTTTTATTAAGAACCTTAAAAAAGAAGGAGTATAATTATAGTCCTACAATATCTTATAATATATACTCATATATATTTATATGAAGTCTTTGCTGCACAATAAACAATAGAGAGTTACAATCAATGGTTCAAAATGAGTGAGGTTAGGGAATTATATATATATATATATATATATATATATATATATATATATATATATATATATATATATATATATATATATATATATGTAGCCTATTGTTATTCCTTATGGTTCTGTTTTTGGGACCATTAATGTTTTTTGATATACATCAATGATCAAATACAACGTAATTAATATTGGTAAAAAGAATCTCTGTAAACAGCATAACATACATAATGAGTTAGTGAAAAGATCAGATAGTGAAAACATTTGGATTCTGTGTGTGTGTGTGTGTGTGTGTGTGTGTGTGTGTGTGTGTGTGTGTGTGTGTGTGTGTGTGTGTGTGTGTGTGTGTGTGTGTGTGTGAACTCTGATCTCCGTGGAAGAAAATAATGTATTGAAGCTACAAATCGAGGTGACCGATTATTAGTGTAAAAAGTAGAAGTGTGTAGATAATATTGATGTATTATTTTTTACGTCAATAAACCATTTGAATTTGAATTTAAATTTGGAAGGTAATATTAAAGTTGTATTGACATTACTCAGGCTGCAGCTAGACTATGCAGTACAGTTTTGGTTCCCTTATTATAGAAAGTATATTGCATTGTTAGAGTCAGTACAGAGAACAATGACGAAAAGGATTCAAGGGTGGAATGATGAGGTAAGGGAAGCTATCAGGAGAAAGAACACATTATTCAGGAAATGGATGAGAAAAAGGAACGTTATCACTAGAGCAGCATACATTGAGGCAACAAATGAAGCAGAACGTGTAAAAAGAGAAGCAAAGAAGCAGGCATGGGAGAAGATCGGTGATGAACTGGAGCAGGACATGCAAGGCACCAGGAAACTAATATATAGCATCGCCAGAAATTACAGAAAAGGAGAAGAACCTACTGCAAGAACCATACAAGATAAAGGAGGAACGTTACGCACTGAACAGGAGGAAATAGATGAAAGATGGCGAGAATATTTTTCAAACCTGCTTGGAACAAATGAAGAAATGCAACATCAGGAGCCTAGTGAGGAAGAAATGACTTGTGAAGAAGATGTAGACGAAAATAATATTAACCGTGAATAAATTAAACTGGCACTAAAGGAAATGAAAAATGGAAAGAGCCCAGGATGTGACGAAATACCAGCTGAGTTGCTACCTGGAAGTGAAGATATGATTGCCTGGCTACACAGATTGTTTTCACGAGCTTGGACGGAAGGGAGAGTACCCAAGGAATGGGGCAAGGCAACAATATGCCCCATTTATAAAAAGGAAGATAGAAGCGAGTGTAAAAACTATCGAGGAATATCTTTACTTTCCCACACAGGAAAGGATACTGGAAAGAAGACTAAGGAGCACAGTTGAGGTGGTAATGCCAGTGTGGTTTCAGACCGAATAGAGGTGTAATGGATCTAATCTTCACAATGAGAATGATAATGGAAAAGTGTTGGAAATGGGGAAAGGATCTATATATGGTATTTATTGACTTGGAAAAAACATTTGACACTGTCCCAAGATCTAAACTCTGGGAGGCTCTGAAAGACCCCATTTATAGAGCATCACCATCACTGATTAGAGCTATAAAAAGCCTTTATAAAGACTGTTCAAGTGCAGTTAGGTCTCAAGGAACTGAACAATGGTTTAGCGTGAACTCCGGTGTAAGGCAAGGTGGAGTGATGACATAAGAATGGAGCTACAAGTGGAACCCAAACTTATATTTATTGAAAGAAATCAGCTAAGATGGTACGGCCACGTCATGCGTAGGGATGAAAATAGAACACCAGTGAAGTACTGCAAGTGGACTCCAGCCGGCAAAACACCCATAGGAAGACCGCGGAAAAGATGGAAAGACGCAATACACGAAGCTGTGGGTGCCCGAGGGGAGACACTGGTGTATGTGGAGGAGACGGAACAGTACGCAGACACACAAGAATGGAGGGCATTCACGAGGCGCCAAGACTGACAGGGCAAACACTACCTGGTGTATGGTGACAAGGTGAGAAAGGCTGAGAACAAGAGAAAATTGAAACTTCTAAATTTACACTTATTAGAGAAACGTAGAATAAGAGGAAATACAATTGAAGTATTTAAGTGGTACAACGGATTCAACAAGGGTGAATTAGAGAAGATAATATGATTAGTACTCTAGATAGAACGTGAAGTAATGGTTTCAAGCTACTTAAACTAGTAAACTGTGGAACTCTTTACCTGAATCTGTATATCCACCTTCCTAACACTTGAACTTATCTAAGAGAGGAGTATCAACACACCTGTAACAATAATTTAGCATCACTTTCCTTAGTACTCTTTCTTCTTTAGGGAACCGGCAATCACAAATGAACCTTTTTATATATTTTTTTTCATTGTCCTTGGCTAGTTTTCCAATAGCATGAAGAAAAAAAAATTAGATTCGTAAAGGAAATAGGAAGTATATGGTTTTGGAATACAGTAATACGGGGATGGAATAGACTAATTATATGGAGAACAGGTAGTTAATTAGGAAAGATTAAGTACATATTAGTTTTAAGAGAAGATTAGAATAGGTAATGTTATGTAAAAAAAATAAATAAATAAATAAATAAAAAAAAGTTATGGATGGGAATGATAGGTGGATATATATAAGTTCAATTTATAGATTATACAAGTAACTACCTCGTGTTGACAAACTATAATAACCTTTAACTACTCCCTATGTTAGTTAGTATATTATTATGTTCATATATTGTTTGTAATGATGATAGATAGACAGACAGACAAGGTTTAGTTAGGTTAGATTAGGTTTAGTTATGGTTAAGTTAGGTTAGGTTTAGTGTAAGGTTTGTGAATGACAGTATAATTATTAGAAGGCAGGCTATATAAAGGAAAATGAGCAATGGAAAGTGTGATAGCGAGGTGAAGAATTAAGAGACAGTAGGCAAGATGGAGTGTGTGGAGGAGGATAGAAGTTATTAGTGATAGAATGGCGTCTGCGAGAAGAAAAGGGAAGGTAAAAATAAGACGGTAGTGAAGCTAGGAGACTGTTAAGATGATGACAGAAAGACAGGAGGTGATGGAGGGAGAGGTTCGTGGCAGTGATATATGCTGTGGATGAAAAATTATTATATTATTGACAATGTAAGTAGGACAGTTCGGAAACACAGTAGAAGAGGCGAGGTTAATCAACATAATATGAAGAAGTAATAGCAATAATTTTGGAACGATCAGCGAGAAATCAGCATTACTTAAAATCCACATAATATAGTTTTTAAGTTAAACTGCTGAGTATATTATTTCAGATTAAATTATTTCGTACAAATAATGTATTATAATTGTAGTGTAATCTATATACATGTGAATATTAACAAGTATTGGTCATCGAATACTATATACATCTGTACAATAACATGAACACAAATCAAAATATGAATTTATCCTCTATTTATTAATAATGTATTTTTAAGTAGAATTTCCAAACCAATAAGTGAATAAAAAATTAATTAATATAAAAACAAAACCAGTACCGTTGCAAAGGTAATAATATCTCGTCGGTGATTGGCCAGTGATGACGCAACAGTGACGTCATCAAGGATAATGGCGGGAAAGTGACGTCACGTGCCGAGGAAGCATCATGGCGGCGCCCTGTGTTGTGCCTTGACTATCTCCTCGCTGTATTAACTCACCCTTACACGCCATCATGAGGAAGTAAGTGACGTGTGCGAGGCTTGCCTACACCACTTAACAACAACCTAACACACTAACACACCATAATGGCGCGCTAATAACACTATTAACGCCATTACTTTGAACTGGTTAAGTATGTGGCGGTGTTACGTATTTCTGTAACTTTACCTTCTACCTGCGTGTTGTTAGTGGCAGGTGAAGGGGTGAAGGGGTGATGGTAGTGTGCCAGGTGATGGAGTGTGTGCGTGGTGGGGTGAGGGAAGGGTGAGTGCCGGTGTGTGCGCGTGTGTATGTATGTATGTATGTGTGTGTGTGTGTGTATATGTGTCAATGAATATAACATTTGAAATGATAATAATAGTAATCTGAAAATAAATGTATGATCAGTTGCAAAATAAAAGTAACGAATATGATGTTAGTTCGAATTAGTTAAGAGTCATTTAGGTTACAAGTTAGAGGTGGAAGGAGTAATTAAATAATATAAATACGTTATTATTGAAGTGTTACTGGGAAGGAAGGTGACCTGTGTGTTATATATATATGGATGTATAAGGTGCAAATATAACACTCATGTACTGATTGCACGGTGGAAATAACGCGTTACTTACATAAGTTAGGTTAGGTTAAGTTTAGTTATGGTTAGGTTAGGTTTAGTTATAATTAAGTTAGGTTAGGTTGATTTAGTTATGGCTAGGTTAGGTTTGTTATGATAAGGTTTAATTATGGTTAAGTTAGGTTAGGTCAGGTCAGGTCAGGGGAGGTAGTTAATAGCGGTAGCTTAAATATTTTAAAAAAGAGATTAGATCAGTTTATGAGTGAGTAGATTAGGTAGGAAATAGAGGGTTGGATACAGTACTTTTAAGACAAAGTCGCTTGACAGACATACAGGATGACCATGCCTCGGGTGGCTTATAAATATTCTCATACAGTATGTACAGTATTATTAGTAGTGTACAGTCTTAGGAACCATGACCAAGTCGCTTGACTGATTATTATTATTGTTAGTTTGCAGTTTTTAGACATACTATGTACTTGACAAAGTCGCTTCACTGACAAATAGGATGACCTAGATAGGCCCTGGTGGCTTTTTGTCATCCTAACATGTTATGTTAGGTTAGGTTAGGTTAGGTTGATTTAGTTATGGCTAGGTTAGGTTTGTTATGATAAGGTTTAGTTGGGTTAGGTTTAGTTATGGTTTAGTTAGGTTAGGTTTAGTTATGGTTTAGTTAGGTTAGGTTTAGTTATAGATAAATATTCCTTAAGTCATTGTTTTTTTTCTGGGGTAAATGTGATGCTTTCTCTTATGGATATCGTTATTTTACTATTATTATCATATATATATTTTTATTTGCAGTTATATACAAATGTGATTGTTTGAAATTTAAGTAATTATAGATTATTCCCTCCCAGGGTGTAGCAGCATTAGTGGTAGTCTAGTATAGTATAGTATCTTCCTGACAAGAACACAGACAGACAGACAGACAGACAGAGTGAGTGGTATAAGGAAACACACAAAACCTTAATTTATTGAACTTTTTCACAGAATCTTCTTCAGAGAAAGTTAGAGAAATAAAAGTATAATGAATCTGTATAACTACAACTCTAAACCAATGTTACAATTTTAATCAACAATTTATTATTTGTTATCATTTAAGAAATTTCAATTGATTTATTTAGATATAAGTTAGCCATTTACTTTGAATAATTTCATATCATCCACTCACTATGCATTCTGATTCCACTCAAAAGTTGTTGACAATCTTACCCTGTGAAGACGATCATGTCTGTCTGACTGATGCACAAGGAAAGTGTTGACGGAACCAGGAAAAAACAACGGAAACAGTGCTAGTGTGACGGCCCCTTTAGGTTAGGGAAGGTTAGGTTAGGTTAGGGAAGGGAAGGTTAGGTTAGGGAAGTTTTGGTTAGGGAAGGTTAGGTTAGTGAAAGTTAGTTTAAGTATAGTTTTAATAGTACTAAAACGGTAGCAGGTCCATCCACCCCCGTGACAATGCGCCCCAAGTCCATTCGCCCCTGTAAGTTGGGGCACATCTACTCGTGGGGAAGTTGATGCACCCCAATGCGCCCCACAACCAAGTCGTTGCGCCCCAACTCTCATACAAATATTATATACTATAGGTTAGGTTAGGTTAGGTGAAGTAGATGAAGTAGATTTGCCCCACCTT
>JAPQNM010000014.1:4159214-4166714 GCA_029783475.1 Metacarcinus magister | reverse complement strand
ATCACTCCCTATTCTTAATATAATCTCAAACACACTATACATGCTTCAACAATACCTTAACTAAATTACTGTTTCAACTCAACCAGTGTTATATTACCCATCTACTCCATGTGCAACACACTCAACCTGTTATTCAGGTTCAAATTCATGTCCTACTAATATTAATCTTGACTGGCGTGTCATTTGATCCACCTGAGCTGCTTGGTCATGGGCCTTGATTCTGGTCTGTGGCCCTACCAGCTGACTACTACTAATACTAATACTACTACTCTCTCCAGGGGCCGCATAGAGCTTGGGGACGTCACCCCACACAACATCAAACAGCTGAAGCTCCTCAACCAAGTGGTTTTTCCTGTCAGCTACAACGACAAGTTCTACAAGGATGTACTGGAGGCTGGAGAACTGGCCAAGCTGGGTGGGTGTGTGTGTGTGTGTCTGTGTGTCTGTGTGTGTGTGTGTATGTGTGTGTTTTTTTTTTTTACCTAGTTGTAGTATACAGGGCCTGAGCTACACTCGTGTGGTCCTGTCTCCATATCTATATTTGTCTAGTTTTTCCTTCAGTTGATGTACATTCTTTGCCATTATCACCTCTTCCATTCCAAGTATCTATACTTCTTGGGGGAAAAATTTACTTTTTTGTATCTTTCAAGCATATTCCTTTTTGCAATTTTTTATTGTGTGTGTGGGTGTGTTTGTGGGTGTGAGTGTGTGTGTGTGTGTGTGTGTGTGTGTGTGTGTGTGTGTGTGTGTGTGTGTGTGTGTGTGTGTGTTTACCTAGTTGTAACATACATTAAAAAAGTGCTGTACCGTTTGTCTCCATATCAATATAACGTATCTAACTTTGCCTTGAATTCTTGAACTGTTCTTGCATGCACTATTTATTCCTTTCTTCTAAGTCATTCCACGCCTCTACACATCGTTGTGGGAAGCTGAACTTATTCATATCTTCTGTGTATGTCTTTTTTTCACTTTCTTTCCATGTCTTCTTGTGTCCATGGTGTACAAAATTAGTAAATGTTCTCTATCTAGTTATTCTAATCCTTTCATCACTCTGTACACTGCTATTAGATCTCCTCTTGTGTGTGTGTGTGTGTGTGTGTGTGTGTGTGTTGTAAGACCCAGTATCTGCAGCCTCTCTTTGTATTTGTTTTCTTAAATTTTGAGCAAGTTTTGTTGCTACTCTGTGTATTCTTTCCAGTTTTCCTGTTTTTTATTTATTTATTTATTTATTTATTTATTTATTTTATTTTTTTACTCTGTGCCCATAATGTTTTTGCATATTGTAATCTTGTGCATTTTAATTCTATTATAATCGTGTTCATTTTGTTAGTCCTATCTTGATCCACATAAGTAAAGGTTTGACCAGTAATGTTAGTGATGTGTTCCTCAGGTGACATATTACCCATAATAGTTACTCCTAAGCTATTTTTTCCCCCTTTTTCTTGTTATTAATGTTCTCTTTCACCATTGAATACACGTTCTTATGCCTTCTATATTGCTCTTCACAAATTCCATTACATTGCTGTGTGTTTTTTTGTGTGTGTGTGTGTGTGTGTGTGTGTGTGTGTGTGTGTGTATGTGTGTTCATTTTCATTATAATACTACGTTTCCTTAAACATTAATTTTCACAACAATACAACATTTCCTTGTCCTTACCATAGAACATTTCCTAACTGTTGTGGTTGTGGTTGTGGTTGTCAGCTTACTACAATGACATGGTGGTTGGTGGTGTGTGCTGCCGAGTGGACATGCAGGATGGCCAGCGCCGCCTCTACATCATGACCCTAGGCTGCCTGGCGCCCTACAGGAGGCTGGGCATTGGTACCAAGATGCTGGAACACGTATTGAACTTTGTGGAGAAGGAGGGAAACTTTAACTCCATCTTCCTGTAAGTTCAGTTCAGTTCAGTTGAGTTTATTTATTTTGGTTGGAGTGTTTTTTTTTGTTTTGTTTTTTTGTGTGTGGTTAATTAAGTGTTGTTGTTGGTGTGGTATATGTTTGTTTTGTTGTTCTTGTGTTTCCAGACAGGGACTACTTAGAGAGGAAGTTAGGTAAGATTAGACAGACTTAGGTTAAGTTAGGTTAGATTAGACAGACTTGGGTTAGGTTAGAGCAGTGGTTCTTAATCTTTTCACTACCACGCCCCCTTTGCATCTATGAATAAAATTCCCTCCCAGATTTTAATGAAAAACAACCACATGATTTTAAGCACAACCAAATTCTGATTGAATACAAACAGTATTAAAAACTTGTGAATAACACACAGGGCAACACATGTGTGTTCACAATTCACCAGTAAACTTATGGCTGCTTACTATTTTGAGGTAAATATAACAACTGAGATATAGCAAACCTCAACAGCCTTAACTGAATAAATGTGAGAGGTTAACAGTTATTGTCACGGCCGTGTGTAGAAGACTGGGAGAGAACAGGGCTCACCAGTCACCAGTCACCAGTCACCAGTGACCAAGGAGCAGTATACAGGTGCAGGACCTGTTCCAACCTCCCCTCCCAAGGGCTTAGAGGGGTATGGAGGGCCAGGGGGGGTCAATAAGTACATAAAATAGTAAGCAGCACTAAGATAGTACACTATACAAAACTACAGTTATAAGGCAATACTTGAGCATTTTTTCATAAACTTATCATTATTTGACCATGCTCTTGTTAAGAGAATAACAAATACAATTGAAGAAATTACTGCTTTTCCCCCAAGGGCTCGAGCCTCCCTTGGAAATTACTGATGCCCCCCCAGGCTAAAAACCACTGGGTTAGACCCACTTACACACACATTGATGAAGTCTAAAGCTGTGTTCACATTAGGGAGGAAGGGAAGGGAAGGGAAGGAAAAGTAAGGTTAGGTTAGACAGACTTACACACACATTGATAAAGTCTAATCAAGCCGTCTCCACATTATTGGTTGTGCTTGGTGGTCTGAGGTTGGTGGTGTATGGTGGTGGTGGTGTGTGGGACGGATGTTTACACTATTATATCAGTCACTATACACACCACCGGATGCTATTGAGTTGAAGAAGGTTGAACGTGGATGACAGGTGACGCCGCAGCAATCCAAGAGAGAACATTTTGGGATGAATTATTACGGGACTTTTTATGTTATGTAGAAAGAAAGGTTGTGTCATAAGGAAATTGTGTTAAAAAGTCAGAATTACGTCAAGAATTGTGTCAAAAAGTCAAAATAACGTCAAGAATTGTGTCAAAGTCAAAATTATGTCGAGAATTGTGTCAAAAAGTCAAAATTACGTCAAGAAAGAATGTTGTGCCAAAAATAAAGTTTACATCAAGATAGAGAAGGAAAACACAGTGTAAACAAGTTAGAATTTGAAAGGATACATAGATTATAGAAACCAGGAATAGAGAGTTTAGTAAGGAAGGAAAAATAGAAGGATTATTGAAATGTGTGATAAATAGAAGGCAAGGAAATGGTCTCCTGTATAGCATAATAACTACAAGTATAACACACACAATGGAGGAATGACAGCATGAAAGTGAAAGTATTAAGATGTGTATGGAGAAAGTAAAGACAATGTATATAGAATAATTAATTAGTATGTTTAGTAAGGAGTGAATGAGTGAATTATGTTGCTAGGATTCAGCTCACTGTTAGGTTAGGTTGATAATGTGACTGAAGGAAGGTTGATGTAGATTGAAAGGAAATAATTTATCAAGTGTTACAGCCTCACCTGACTTGAGATGTGCTGGTAGGTGTGTGTGTGTGTGTGTGTGTGTGTGTGTGTAATGAAGGCAGATGTAACTATTGACATTCTGAACGTCTATATATATTAACTTTACTCTACATTTTAATATATTATCATGTTTTTTTTGGTTTATTTTGTCACCTTATGAAGCTGAGGTTGAGGTAAAGTAGAGGACATTTCTGTATCTCACACTTTACTACCTTTCTCTCCCTGTATTCACTCTCCCATCACTGTCCTAACCTCACCTCACCTCACCTCACCTCACCTTACCTCCCTTCACAGACACGTTCAGGTCAACAATGATGGAGCGCTTGATTTCTACAAGAAGTTTGGCTTTGAGGTGGTAGAGACCAAACAACATTACTACAAGAGGATCGAACCGGCCGATGCCCATGTCCTTCAGAAGACCCTAGTGCGTTCCTGAGTGCCTGCTGCCGCCGCTGCTGCACCACCCGAGGCCAGGGCGGCACTCCCCAGGGGCGACGTGGTGCCTGCAGTGCCTCCCGTGGTGCCGACTCGCTGTGAAATGCTGTTAATTCTCTCTTCCTTCCCCTCCAACCTCCTGTGTGTCCGAGCCTGCGTTGCTGTGCTTGTGCTGTCCTGGGATGCAATGATTGTGTTCTGCTGTAAGTTACGTTCCCTGTGTGATGGTGACCTTGAGTGTACTGTCAGCCTTGGGGGAGGGGCGTGGGGGGGGACAGGGAGTGTGTTATATTAATGGTGGTGATGGTGGCTGGCTTACTCACCACCACCTTCACCACCACTGTCACCACCACCATCACCACCACTGTCACCACCACCACCACCACCGAGCATATTGTTGATGGTTCGGTTAAAGTGTATTACAGCAAAATGAAAATATATGCATACCAGTACGTCTATACACCCTTAGAGCCGTGATTTTGTACATAACGAGTGTGTATGTATGTGTGTGTGTGTGTGTGTGTGTGTGTGTGTGTGTGTGTGTGTGTGTGTGTGTGTGCGTGTGTGTGTGTGTGCTTGTGTTGGTGTATGTATGTAGCTAGTTAATCATTTGTACATATATGCATACACTAACATAGACAACATACATCTACTGGTAATATTATGGACTCAATACTCTTGTTTTTGACTTGGATGATGTAAGTAATGGATTTGAAGTTTTTATTATATGCAGTTTAAATATTAGAAGGTTTTTTTTATGGCAGATTGGAGAGTCTATGATAAAGTTTTTGTCAATTTTGTGTGTGTTTTGGTGTGAAAATAGACAGGTATTGGAGGAAGGAATAAGAGAATTGAATTGTTTTGGTAATTGTGTTTTAATTTGATGTAATTGTTTCTCGTTCTGTTTTATTTATTTATTTATTTATTTATTTTATTTTATTTATTTTCTCGTTTTAGTGAGTGTTGGCAGACCAATTTTTATAATTTGTGGCTAAGAATGTGTTGAACTATTATGATTATTATTATTATTATTATTTTTGAGTCCCAGAAATGAATAAATAAATAAATAAAAAAAGTGACGAATTTGTAATGATTATAAAACGAAAGAGCCAGATTCATCACTACAATTATTATTATTATTATTATTTTTTTTTTTTATGTGGCAGATTAAAAAGAAAAAAAAAAAGTTTGAAATAAATAAATTCCTGGAGTGTAATTATTTTCGGTGCAACACATTTATTAAGCATTACCAAGAGTGCAATTATTATTGTGTTTATTATGCAAACTTTAGACCTTAACACACCGACACTCCTCCTCTTCCTCCTCCTCTTCCTCTTCCTCTTCCTCTTCCTCTTCCTCCTCCTCTTCCTCCTCCTCTTCCTCTTCCTCTTCCTCTTCCTCTTCCAACAAACAAGATCTAGTCAGTGATGTAAAATGTCTGCCCAGTTTTCTATTTTAATTATTCACATTTAATAATCATTGTAAGAAAAAAAACAGTCAAAATAATGTTAACTTGTAAGGAAGGAAAAAAGGTGACTGAATTTCATCGATTTTAAATGATGTGGAATTGATAAAAAAAAAAATATATATAAAAAATTGGTCAATTATTAATAAATTTGCGTGAAGAACAAAAACAAACAAACAAAGCCTCTTATGAAAAAAAAATAACATAATAAATACATTCAACACAAAACTAAAACATTAATAAAACAGCAAAATAAATAAATAAAATAGAATAAAATAAATAACCTCACCAGATTAATGATTTAGTGGAAATCATCTCGTTTTTTTTTATTAAGGTCAAAAGTTTGCTGCTGTTTGTACTTCCTTTGTGCTTTTTTCTCCATATTACGTGTTTTTCTGAAGGGTTAAATTATCAATTGTTTTGTTCTAACTTCTATTACTATTACTATTGGTATTATTTGTATTATTATTATTATTTCTCAGTTTTATATCACTTACTATTTGTCCTTGCATCTATCTATCTTATTATTCTCTCTCTCTCTCTCTCTCTCTCTCTCTCTCTCTCTCTCTCTCTCTCTCTCTCTCTCTCTCTCTCTCTCTCTCTCTCTCTCTCTCTTAATTATGTATAAATAAAGTTGATTAATGAAGTATCAATTTAATGTTGTCTCTCCTTCTTTCCTTGTTTTTATTTTCCTTTCCAATTGCTATTTTTTATGATCTCCCTTTCTTGAAGTTTTTTATTCTTCCTTATTTATTTTTTATCTTCCTATCCTATTTCTGCTTTATTTCCTTTCTATAGGTTCTTCTTTCTTTGTCTATCATTATTATTCCTTTCATCCTTCCTTCTCAATCTTCCCTTCTTTCCTTTCCTTCAAACTCCTTTCTTATTCTATCATTCTCCCCTTCTTCTATCCTTCCTCCTTTCATTCCTTCAAATTCTCTCCTTTCTTACTTACCATTCCTCCTCCTTCCTTCCTTCCCCTCATCCTCCCCTCCCCTCAGTTTTTTATCAATATAATATGCAATAATCTAGGACACACCTGGAATCAACGGTACCTGCCACAAAAGTTAGGTTACGTGGATGTTACCTTACCTCTCCCCTCACTTTTCCCCGTACAATTCCCCTCCTTTTTTCCCCCTTACAATTTCCCTTAACTTTACCCTTTATAATTCCCCACCTTTTTTCCCTTACAATTCCCCTCTTCTCTTTTTCCCCCTTACAATTCCCCTCAAGTTTCCCCTCCCTTCCCCCAAGTTTCCCCTCCCTATCCTCAAGTTTCCCCTCCCTTCCCCCAAGTTTCCCCTCCCTTCCCCCAAGTTTCCCCTCCCCTCCCCCCCATCCATCGCTATGGCAAGAAGGGGACTGTTTGTATGCAGTGTAAAAATAAATACATATCCAACACTGTGTTTTCCTGTCATACATTCATACATACACGTAGCTATGTATCATCGTTACCAATAGTTACCATTAAGTCTTTATCATGGCTAACCTTGGAAAGTTCTGAGCCCTTCATTGTATAGTTTGTGTATTAATTATTGTTTCCGATATGTAAAAATTTACATTTATCAACATTAAATTTCATTTGCCACTTTTCTGACCAACTGACTAACGTGTCAAGGCTGGATTGAAGTTGTAGTTACTTAATTTACTCGTGATTTTCGTCTCGCCAGTTAGATGATTAACCGTTTATCACAACGCATCGTGCAGATCTTCCCTTGCACATTTCTAACATATCTCCCCTTACCCAAGATGTGTTAGAAATGTTTAAATAGGTCAAGGGTTTCAACAAAGGGGACAAATAAGGTTCTCATAGTCATGGAGAAAGTCAAAACAACAACAAATGGCTTCAAGCTAGACAGCAGTCAGAGGTTGTCATGCCAGCTGGAGCCTCAGCGGACT
>JAPQNM010000014.1:4151714-4156714 GCA_029783475.1 Metacarcinus magister | reverse complement strand
ACGTGTACGGCTGTGTGCCTCTTCACGTGAAGACTGAGGTGATCTGAGCACGGTCACAAAGTCTACATTGGAAGGGTCTGTCGCTTGTATGTTTCCTGTAATGTCGTGTTAGCTCATCAGAACGGGCGAACCTCCACCCACACCCACGCCACCTACACGTGTACGGCTTCTCACCAGTGTGGGTACGTAGTACATGGGCCTTCAGGTGGCTAGATTTCGTGTACGTTTTAATACAAGTCGGATGTGGACACGTGTGTATGATAATTCGTCTCCGATTTCTCCTTGTTCGTGTTATTGAGATTTTCGTGTCTGGGGTGTGTTGGGGGGGAGGGTTGGGGGGTGCATTATGGGGGCAGCTACTACCCGTGGGGCACACTCACCTTCATCTATATCCTTGTAGGTCACCATGTCCTAACACTTCTTTTACTGTACCTAACACTCAATAATTAACACTCTTGGATGTAAATAAATAATTACCGTGTTTTTTTCTTATTTTTCCGTAGTTTTTTTCTTTTTTCTTTTTTCTATGGCTTATTTAGGGTTTACTTTCGGTTTGAATATTTTTTATATATTCTATTCTATGGTTTATATTGGTTTAATTTCATTATTATTGCTTTATTCTATTTTTCGATTTTATAATTGACCTTAGAAATAAACATTTTTCATGAAATAAATACGAATCAAATATAACAAATGTTTATGTAGAAAACAATTAGGTAGTTCAGACGATTTTTTAAAAAGTATATATAATTGCTTTCCTGTGTATAATGATAATCTCAATTTTGGTTTTATATATACGTGACCCACCAGCCAACACACGGCTGCCACCTAGCGGGCCTGTTGAATCTTGTTGATGTTCTTATATTAGGTTACTTACGCTTAATAGGTAATGTTTTCTGTATATCCCTCCACTATTAATGGTGAAGAATGATGTGTTACTGCTTCTCCATGCCTCAAAATGACATGTAGAGGAACAGGGAAGGTTTAAAACGAAGAAATATTATCACCAGGTCCTGTCTGGTTGCTAGCGGTCACAACAAGAAGTTAGTTACTACCTTATTACACCTTCCCTGGGCCCTGCCAACCCCTGCCGCCCTTCCCTACAGGTACTACAGGGTCACACTCACCTGACCTGCCACACCCCTGCCACGTAAAGCTGAACATAACACTTTAAACACCATTATTATTATGGTGTTAAATACGGGTGACTGTCACGGCGGTAGGGAAGGATGTCTCTCTCTCATGCTACGTTTAAGAGGTAGGGGTGTGTGTGTTTTTTTTTTCTTTCTTTCAAGAGCGCCTCCACCCATATTTATTATCCGGGCAACACAGTGTGTGAGGGCAGCTGCACCCGCCTTCCCGCAGACTGCTGTGACGCTTAACCTGTGTACCTAATGTGTGCATTGCATGTGTGTGTGTGTTGTGTTTGTGGCTAGCGTGCTCCCAAGCGAGGGACACACGTCTGCACACAACACACATATGCTTATCTTCTTCTAGAGATAAATAGACACTTTCCTACCATACATATAGCCTTTAAACAATCCATAACACATAATACCAACACAAAATTACACAAATATAACATGTAAACCACCAAAACAAATATATTAGGGGAAAAAAAAACTATCAAAAGAACATCTACAAAGTCAAATAAACACTTTCCTACCATAAGCATCATATCAAAACAAATAGAAAAACATATCATACCAACAATAAAGCTACAAATATATTCAGAAACCTATTAAAACATACACCAAATAATGCAAGAAGCTCTGCCTAGACAGTGCTGCCACACAACGGCCGCTCTACTCACTAAACCCAACCATCTTCGCTTCAGTTGGACAAGGAATGCGGGATAGTGAGGGTGTGTGTGCGAGTGATCTCCCCTAATTATGGGTGCAATGTCTTCCTATCTTGCAATATATAGGCGAGTGTTAAGGGATTAATTCAAGGCGTTAACTATGCCTGAATCGGCCAAGCCATTAGAGTTAAGGCTACATTCTCCTGCCTATAAATTTTCCATGGCCGCTTGCTACTGCTGGAGGAACGGTGAGTTTGTGTGCGTGTGTGTGTGTTTTTTATTGTCTATGTACGTGTGTGTATGTTATATGTTGAGGGTGTTTGAGTGTGTTTTTGGGGTTTGTGTACGTGTGTGTGTGTGTGTGTGTGTTACCGGGTTGGTTGCTCTTCTCTCTCTTCAGCTCTGCTCTCTCTCTCTCTCTCTCTCTCTCTCTCTCTCTCTCTCTCTCTCTCTCTCTCTCTCTCTCTCTCTCTCTCTCTCTCTGTATGTATGTAATTGTTTGTATTTAAATATATCATACATATTTATACGATTATCATTATCCATTATTATTATTATTATCTCATTCATTTTTCATTCATTTATTGACTTAATATTAACCATCTATCCCTCTAATGACCTATTAACCCATTATTGAACCTCTATTATCCTTCCAGCCAATCACTATCTCATTAGCAAGTCTTAATGACCACTCAGGATCGATAATTACCCCTTCACTGCTAATTATTGGGTCCTAATGGTAAGGTTGCATTGCTTGTCACCGCTTGTAATGACCTGTGATATGTCAGTGACCGTCTACTCCCTCTCTCAATCGCTTCTTCCACTACGCCCACGCCCACCCCAAAAACCTTGATATTAGAAAGGTATTACGAGGGAAAGAATGGTCAAAAGGGCAGTTAAATAGTTCAATAATAGTCACGCTGGAAATAGTCGTTGCATGATTCTTTTTCTTCTTCTTCTTCTTCTTTTTCTTCTCCTCCTCCTCCTCCTCCTCCTCCTCCCCCTTCCTTCAGGGCGTCCAGCTCAAGCCTGTATTATAAAAGTTATGGTAGTTGGGTAGTTAGACAGGGGCGTCATCTGGTTGAGGAAGAGGAGGAGGAGAAGGAAGGTAGGAACGAAGGGGAGAAGAAGAAGTAGGAGGAGGAATGAAAGAAAGAAGGAAGGGAATGAAGAGGAAGAAGGAACGAGGAAGGAGGAGGAGGAGGAGGGGGAAGGAGGAGGAGGAGGCCGGCTTGACTCATTCGGTGTTGTGTGTTGGCTGTGAACGGACGCAAGTGAAAGGTTATGTAAATATATCTTCCTGATTCTATTATTTCTTCTCAGGTCGATAGGTTAGACTTGTGTTGTAAGTTATAATGTGATTTCTTAATGAAGAGATCTATTATCATTGTGTAATATGTATGTATGGTTTGATAGTTAGTGAAGAAACATGTTAATTGTGTACTTAGGTGGGTGGTAAGGAGGCGGGTACTAGGTGAATATACTGCATTAGTTAGGGTTAAATCAGCACAAGACCTCAAGCTCTGTTGGAATACCTGGCAGTAAACAATTAACTCACTGCATTTCCTCTTTTTCCTCCTCTTCCCTCATTCTCTCCTTCCTCCTCCCTCTTCCTCCTCCTTCCTTCCTTCCTCCTCCCCCTTTGTTAACAAGCCAATTACGTTGTTAATTGACCTAACTTCATTGTTTAAAGGTGATTCAAGATGGTGGATAACGAAGGGGGGGGAAGGGGGGTATAATTATAGTTAAGGGTTGTTCATTCTCTAATTATTATCCAGTTTTGTTAATTCTCATTCTTATTATTCTTTTTATTTTTTCATTTGTTTATATATTTATTGTTATTCATTCCTTCGTTTCCGTATATTTTCTTTTTTATTCTCATTCTTATCATTCTTCTATCGTTATTATTATTCTCATTCTTTTGACTTGAAGCTGTGTGAGAGTGAGTGAGAGAGAGTGTGTGTGTGTGTGTGTGTGGGCGTAACTAGGTAGGCGGGTGGGTGGCGAGGGATGTGAGCCCTTGCAGCTGGGGCGGGGGTCTGGGGTGGAGTTGCTGTAAGCGCTCCAGGAAAATTTTGATATATATGAACTTTTTGGAACATTTTAAGGTCTATTGAGAGAGCACAAGATACATTTTCAGCCCAGTATTCTATCATGGAGGATGACACACTTGCATTCATTATACTTGTTGTGAGATGAGTATTAATTAAGATTCAAGAAGGTATCAGTAAGGCAGCTGATCCTTTGTGATAAGAGCCTACTGCTATTCTGTTCTTGCACATAATCATTAGGCTATCCATAGTGGGTGAGTGTAGCAAGTTAGCACCATAATCACCGCCATTATGTGTCGGCTCTATCAGGTTTTGTTACAGTAACTAGACCTATGGATCCAGCTTAGTATACCAGAACCTGCACTGTTGCGAGTGTACGTGTTGGCGGCGGCGGCGGCAAATGTAACAACACTAATATTCTGTATTGACGCTATGTATGTAATCATTTCGAGTCCCGCGATGGGAAGGCAGAATTAAGTCCAGAAAGGAAAATACCACATAGAGTAGCAAAACTTTATATTTTAAAATTTATTTTATTATTATTTTTTTTATATAATTACCCCTGGCGTAGACTTGGCGTATAGGTTAATCCGGCCCAGGTGTGTGTGTGTGTGTGTGTGTGTGTGTGTGTGTGTGTGTGTGTGTGTGTGTAGCGTCAGGGGCCAGTGTTAGGGTGTGGTTGGTTATAGCTGCCGCATTGCCCCGCACCACTGCCAGGCCGGGGTCGTGGTGGCAGGATAGTTGGTGGTGGGCGAGGTTAGCTGCAGCCGTGTGGTAGTCACTATGGTCCGTCTATTTTATGAAGATACTTTGACTTTGACTTTCATAGTAATATATAACCTTATTTAATATATTAATAACATTTCATATAAAATAGACGGATCATAGTCAGACTCACACCGGCGCGGCATCATCTGGCAGGAGGAGGCCGAGGTTTTAACACAGGCAGAGCGTGTGTGTGTACCGAGGCTCAGCGGGCAGGACCGCGGCCACCTCCCTCACCTACCTTTCCTCTCTTCCTCTATTTGTAGGTGTGGATTCACACACATACATAACATATTTTATTAATTATTTAGTGTATTTACATTTTTTTTTATTGATTTTACTTGCAATTGTGTGTGTGTGTGTGTGTGTGTGTGTGTGTGTGT
>JAPQNM010000014.1:4126714-4144214 GCA_029783475.1 Metacarcinus magister | reverse complement strand
CAGAAAATAGTTATAATCATTTTATAAACCCTAGAAAATATTAATAAACAAAGAAATTAAGAAAAAATATTAAATAAGGTCATTTTGTATGTGTCGTTTCGGTTATTTTTTCATAATTATTATTTATCTTTGTTTATTGATACTAATGTGTTTTTTTTTTTATATTTATTTGAATTATTTTGGAGATAATAAATGCATTATCTCCCTTTGATTGGATATAATTTTAATGCAAAATGAAAATGTTACATCAAAATAATTCCTCAAATTTTTTAGTTTATTTTCCTTAATAAGAAACAAAACATTATAGAAAAACCAGAAAACATTAATAAATCAAGAAAAAATAAGGAAATAAAAAAATAATTGAGTACGCGTCATTTCAGTTATTTTTCACAAGTTTACACCGAGACTGTTTCATCATTAGACAGCTTGCAGGTATGACCCTAACTTACAGTGTGGAATCTGTCATCAGTTAGGTCACAAGAGGCGCCGAGGTCACCATGGGATATCAACAAAGAACAAAACAGCCAATGAGAAAATAATGAATATAAATAAAAACAAATAATTAATAGAAAAGTTCTATTCTGGGTATCGTAATCTGCCGAGAAGATGCGATACAATTTCTTGGTGGTAGGATATTCACTTGATAACCTCCAGTGGTCAACTACTACTACTACTACTACTACCCATATACCTTTGTTACTAAGGATAAGATCAACAATTCAGTTTTCAAAGTGGCAGGAAGTAGGAGTCCAAGGGAAGCATTCACACCGATTACAGACACCCAACACTGTATTACGTGAAGGCAATATTCACATCAAGCATTGGACGGTTACCAGGGAGGATATAGCTAGTTAGTTAGTTAATGCAAGAAGTAAGAGTTATAGAAGTAAGGACAGTATCTAGGCAGGAGGTATTTTGTATTGAGGAATTATTTTTCTAGTAGATGTAGCTGTGAGGGTGGGAGGTGAAGTGTGGGGAAGGGGTGATGGAGGAGGAGGAGGAGGAGGAGAGGGAGGGAGGAGGAGGAGAGGGAGTAGGGGGAGGGGATATAGGAGTGGAACAGCGAGGGTATAATCTAACCTAACCTTGAGGGTGTAAACAGACTGAACGTAAACAATGCAAAGATGATAGGTTTACAACGGCTTCCTTCAAGAGATGATTCAGTCACTGTCAATTTGTTAACATAACGCCAAGGGTTGCGGCTCTGTACAGGAATGACTATAACGGAGTGTGGCAGTGAGTTTGCAGAACACCTCACATGCAGAACATAAGAACAAGAGGCCAGTTGATGACCTGCCTCATGTAGGTCATCAACTGGCCTCTTACAGTCTCCTCAATTCTTATGTTTTTAGACAAGCAGCATCTATTTATAATCCATTTGGACTCCTACTTCCTGTCACTTTGAAGACTATATTGATGATCAGATCCTTAGTAGCAAAAGTGATTCAATCTGGCAACAATACATTGATTACTTGGGTGGAAAGTGTCAAGGAATGGCGTGATTTGTTCATTAGTTTGTTCCATGTTGAAAATATATCATTCCTTAGATGCATTTAACCTGGGAATGCAATGGTCCAACTGATGCTTATAATATTCTCAGATGGGTCAATGCTGGTATATGGATAGTAGTAGTAGTAGTAGTAGTAGTAGTAGTAGTTGACCACTGGAGGTATCAGTTTGAAGCCGTGATACACATTGTAGAATCAACTATAGTGCAGTCACAGATTCAAAAGGAGTGTCAGGTTTTCAAATGGGTAAAAGGAATTGATAAGGGAAACATTAATCAGGTTTTATAAATTAGTAGTCAGGATAGGACACACACACAAACACACACACAAACACACACACACACACACAAACACACACACACACACACACACACACACTAAGGGAAGAAGCCAAGGAAAAAAACTAGATGAGGACAGAGGAGGAGAAAAAGAGAGTAATGGACATGAGATTAAGGAAATGGTACATAAGAGAAGACCAAGAATAAATGATGGATCAAAAGTGGCATATACAAACGTAAATGGGTTAAGATCATCAGCAATTGAAATTGAGGACTACCTAAGAGAACAACAACCAGATATCACGGGGATTACAGAAACAAAATTGACCGGTAACTCAGCATTATGGAACATAGGGGAAGGTAGATATAACATATGGATGAGAAATCGTGAACATAAACCAGGAGGGGGAGTAATGTTATTGTTGAAGAAAGAACTGACAGTGGTTAATATGACAGTGGGAGAGGGAGAAGTGTAAGTGTTGAAACTGGGCGTGAGGCAGAAAACGGGTGGTTATATGAGTGTGATAATAGTTTATGTGCCACCTAAAACAAATGCTTGGACGGAGCAAGCTTACAAGAAAAACTTACATGACACAACAAAAGAATTTTTTTATTTTTTTTTATTTTTACATTAAAAGGGTACTGGCTAAGGGAAAAACAAATTAAGTATATATATAAAAAAAAAAAAAAAATCTCGCTTGCCGCCAGACCCTGTAAAGAGGACAGTAGGAGAAATATAGATATGGAGGAAGTCCAAATTAGTGTGAGAAGTGTCTTGACACTCCTCTTTTGAAAGAGTTTAAGTCATAGGCAGGTGGAAAAACAGACAAAGGAAGAGAGTTCCAGAGTTTACCAGTGTAAGGGATGAAAGAGTGAAGATACTGGTTAACTCTTGCATTAGGTAGATGGACAGAATAAGGATGAGAAGAAGTAGAAAGTCTTGTGCAGCGAGGCCACGGGAGGGGGGGAGGCATGCAGTTAGCAAGTTCAGAAGAGCAGTCAGCATGAAAATAGCGGTAGAAGATAGATAAAGATGCAACATTGCGGCGGTGACTTAAAGAGTGAAGACAGTCAGTTAGAGGAGGAGAGTTGATTAGGCGAAAAGCTTTAGACTCCACCCTGTTTAAAAGAGCTGTATGAGTTGAGCCCCCCCAGGCATGAGAGCCATACTCCATACATGGGCGGATAAGGCCCCTGTACAGAGCAAGCAGCTGAGAGGGAGAGAAAAATGGACTCAGACGCCATAGGACACTTAACTTCTTGGAAGCTGATTTAGCAAGAGTAGAGATATGAAATTGCCAGTTTAGATTTTTAGTAAAGGATAGACCGAGTGTGTTTAATGTGGAGGAGAAGAACATAAGAACATAAGAAATGAGGAGACTGCAAGAGGCCAGTTAATGACCTACACGAGGCAGCTCCTTGCCCCCCACCCTTGGAATAATCCAATATTTAGCCATCCCACCTGTCATCCCTATCCATACTCTGATCCAACCGTCTTTTAAAGCTATCTATTGACTCAGCACTTACTACGTGTCTACCCAGCCTATTCCAATCGTTCACCACTCTGTTAGTGAACCAATATCTACCTATGTCTGTCCTGAATCTAAGTTTTTCTAGCTTGTACCCATTTCCACGTGTCCTATCCTGACTACTAAATTCTAAAACCTGATCAATGTTACCCTTATTAATTCCTTTTACCCATTTGAAAACCTCAATCAAATCCCCCTCTTGCCCTCCTTCTCTCTAGGGAGTGGAGATTAAGACGTTTTAACCTATCTTTGTAGGGTAAATTTCTCAGCCCCTGAATCATCTTGGTCATTCTTCTCTGGACTGCCTCCAAGGAGCCTATATCTTTCCTATAATAAGGGGACCAAAACTGAGCTGCATAATCTAAGTGGGGTCTTACTAGCGCTAAATACAACCTCAGAATGACCTCAGAACTCCTATTTGTCACACACCTACTAATAAATCCCATTATCTTGTTGGCTCTATTTCTAGCTATAATACACTGTTCCCTGGGGCGCAAGTCACTGCTTATTTGAACTCCTAAGTCCCTCACACTATATGACTTTCCTAAGGTATTGTCATTTAATGTGTAGTCTACAGACCTATTACCTTTACCTACACTCATAATGCTACACTTGTTAACATTAAACTGCATCTGCCATTTCTCTGACCACTCGTACAGCCTATTTAAGTCATCCTGCAGCATCCTAGCATCATCTAAATTCTTTACCGGTCTTCCTATCTTTGTGTCATCGGCAAATTTACTGATATCACTGTTTATTCCTGTCTCTAAGTCATTTATATAGATAACAATGGTCCTAGTACTGATCCTTGTGGTACCCCACTAGTGACATTACCCCATTCTGATTTCTTCCCATTAATCTGTACCCTCTGTTCCCTACTAGTAAGCCATCCCCTAATCCACTCTAGTAACTTCCCACCTATGCCATGAGCCTTGACTTTACTTAACAGTCTCCTATGGGGTACTCTGTCAAAGGCTTTACTGAAGTCCAAATAAACTATATCATACTCGTCCCCCTTATCTATGGTTTCAAATACTTTCCTATAGAAGAAGAATAAATTTGTCAGGCAGGACTTCCCCTTGCTAAAACCATGTTGACTATGTCTAATTAGCTTGTGTTCATCTAAATGTTTTCTAATTGCCCTTGCTATGATAGCTTCTAACATCTTGCCTACCACTGATGTTAAACTAATTGGGCGGTAGTTACTACTTTCTGCCTTATCTCCTTTCTTGAATATAGGAACTACATTTGCCTGCCTCCATAGCCTAGGAACTACTCCTGTGTCTAGGGATTTTCTAAAAATCATCGCAATGGGTTCAACGAGTTCTTCTCTACATTCCCTAAGAATCCTCGGAAAAATGTCGTCCGGCCCTGGAGATTTAGTCTTTTTAAGTCTATCTATTTCCTTGCTAACTACTTCCCTACTTATGACTATTTCGCTTAATTTATCAACCTCTTGTCCCCTAAAGATCTGTACTGGCTCCAGTTCCCTACCCGACTCTTCCTGAGAAAATACGGACAAGAAGTATTTATTTAATTCCTTACTAATTTCCTCACCATTTTCTATCAACCTGCCATCCATTCCTTTAAGAGGTCCTATTCTTTCCTTTGTTTTAGCCTTGTACAGCTGATAGAATCCCTTTGGATCCTTCTGGGCATCTCTAGCTATCCTAACCTCATAATTCCTCTTTGCAGTCCTAATATCCTTTTTAACTTTCCTAGCTAGGTCATTATACTGCCCTACTACCTGTACTTCTCCCCTTTTAATTCTCCTATAGAGTCCCCTTTTTAATCCAATTTCCCTTCTAATGCTGCTATTCATCCATTTTGGATCATTTCTATTTGACCTAATCCTCCTCTTAGGTATATACTGTTCCTGCCCTGTATGAATTTCCCTAACTATGCTATTATAATGTAATTCTACCTCAATGTTTTGATCCTCCTCTCTGCCTACTCCTATTCCCTCCCAATCTATACTCTGGAGGTGGTGTCTGAGGCCCTGGTAATTGGCTTTTCTAAAATCTGGTACTAAAGCAGTGTTTTGTTCTATCTCCCTCTTTGCATTAATCTTGAATCTAATTTCGTGGTGGTCACTAACATCAAATCTAGCTCCTATCTCAACCTGACTGACCAAAGTTTCATTATTCGTGAAGACCAGATCTAAAATATTTCCCTGTCGCGTTGGTTCCCTTACAAGTTGTGTGAAAAAACCATCCTGGACGACATTTAAGAATTCCTCCGAGCACCCGTCTCCTGTCATACTATCCCAGTCTATTCTCCTATAATTAAAGTTCCCCCCATAATGCACACATTATTATACCTAGATGCTCTTGCAAGCTCCCTGCACTAGCTGCTTCGTCTAAATCCGGAGGTCTATATATAATCCCTACAACAAACTTTTTCCCTCCTATAATAATGTCAATCCATAATGATTCCGTATTCCTATCTGTTTTTATTGTGGTATTGACATAGCTATTTAATGTGTTTCTAACGTACAGTGCCACACCTCCCCCTCTCCTCCCTACTCTATCCCTGTGAAAAAAAGTGTACCCATCTATTCCTACTTCAGGTAAGAAATGTTTGCCTGCAATATTTAACCAAGTTTCTGTAATACCTATAATATCTAACTCTTCTACACATGCAATACCTCTAAGTGTGTCTATCTTATTTATTACACTTCTACTGTTTGTATAAAAGACACTAAGTTCATGTACCTCCCTCTCTTTACCCCGTCCTTTGTCACTATTACCCTTACCTCTGTTAATATTTAGTTTCCCTGACTGGACTGCCTAACTGCCCTCTCAAGACACTCACATTGAAGAAGAGGCGATAGTAATCTGGAAGGTTGTCGAGTAGATAGTTGTAGAAATTGAGTTTTTGAGGCATTGAACAAAACCAGGTTTGCTCTACCCCAATCAGAAACAAGTGAAAGATCAGAAGTTAAGCGTCCTATAGCATCTCGCAATTAGAAGTCTTACTTAAAGAAAACAATGATATACTCATGATGGGAGATTTTAATTGCAAGGAAGTATCATGGGATGATTGGTTAATGACGGGTGGAGAGTAATCATGGGGAAACAAACTTTTGGAGTTAGTTATGGATAACCTCCTCACACAATGGGTTAAAGAAAGCACAAAATTCTGTGGGAGTGATGAACCATCAAGACTTGATTTGATCTTCACAAAGAAAGTAGACATAATAAAGAATATGAAATATGGCAGTCCAATTGGAAAGAGTGATCATATATTACTAGAATTCCGGCTGGAGGAAGAGGAGGAGGAAGTGAAAGATGAAAGCTACAAGAAAGATTGGTATAACTATAACAAGGCAAACTCCCTGCAATTAAGAAAATATTTTGAGGCTGCAAGATGGGACTGGTTTTCCAACACAAAGGATATAGATAAAAAATGGGCCGTTTTCCTGGAAATATATAAAAAATGAGTGGACAAGTGGATACCAAAAATGAAAAGTAGTGAAAGAAAAAGGGAAGAGTGGTTTAACGGGAAATGTTCACTAGCCAGACAGCATAAAAAAGAAGCATGGATAAAATGGAAGAGGAGCATGAGGCAAGATAACTGGACCAATTATAAAAGGAAAAGGAACCAATATGTAAAGATAAGGCGAGGTGAACAGAAGAATTATGAGAAAAATATTGTAGATAAATGTAAGAAGAAACCAAAACTATTCTACAGATATATCAACGGCAAACTGAAAAATAAAGATGAAATTATAAAACTTGTAGATAATGGAAAAATGATAGAAGACATGAAAGAATTAGTAGAGGTGATGAATAATAACTTCCAATCAGTTTTTACAAGAGAAATAGACTTCAATGAACCGACTAGACCTGAAGAAGGACAGGATAGACTAATCATGATTAGAACAACAACACAAGAAGTAAAGTTAATGTTGGACGGACTTGACAGAAGGAAAGCGACTGGACCTGATAACGTATCAAATTGGTGTGTTCAGAGAGTGTAGTTCCAAATTGGCAGAGAAGATATGCGACATGATAAACACTTCATTGGAACAAGGAAAAGTACCAAAGGACTGGAAGCAGGCAGACATAGTCCCAATATATAAAAATGGAAATAGAGAAGATCCTCTAAATTACAGACCCATTTCATTAACAAGTGTAATAGCAAAGTTATGTGAAAGAGTAGTCAAAAAGAAATGGACAGAACATATAGAGAAGAATAACATCTTAACAGAAAGACAATTTGGATTCAGAGAAGGACGATCATGTACTACAAATTTAATAAGCTTTTACTCCAGGGTAATTGATATAGTGGATGAGAGAGATGGATGGGTGGACTGCATTTACCTGGATTTGAAGAAAGCCTTCGATAAGGTGCTGCACAAGACTAATGTGGAAATTAGAACATGAAGGAGGAATTGGAGGATCAATATTAAAATGGATGGAGGACTTTTTAAGTAATAGAGAAATAAGGACAGTAATTCGGAACATCAAATCAAGCTGGAAGGAAGTGATAAGCGAAGTCCTGCAAGGATGTGTCTTGGCACCAATTATGTTCGCGGTATATGTAAATGATATGATTGAAGGTATAAACAGGTTTGCAGACGACGCCAAGATAATGAGGAGAGTGACAAATCAGGAAGACTGTGTTGTCCTACAACTGGATCTTGACAAAATAAATGATTGGGCTACTAAATGGCAAATGGAATTCAATACTAAGAAATGCAGTCTGATGGAATTTGGAAAGAGCAATAAAAGAGTCAAAGGAAATTATTCGCTAGCTAATGGAAGTATCAAAAAAAACAACAGAAGAGAAAGATTTGGGAGTAATTATGACAGATAATTTATCACCAGGGAAACACATCAACAAGATAACTCGAGAAATGTATTACCTGCTCAGAAATATAAGAACAGCCTTCACATACCTGGATGGAGATATGATCAAGAAATTAATAACATCAATGATATGGCCAAGATTGGAATATGCAGCGGTAGTGTGGTCACCAAGATTGAAGAAAGATACTAGAAAATTGGAAAGGATACAGAGAGCAGCAACAAAAATACCAGCAAGGTTAAGTGATCTCCCATATGAGGAATGTGAGGAACTGGGACTGGTAACATTGGAAGAAAGGAGACAGAGAGGAGACCTAATAGCGTTATTTAGAATCCAAAAGGGAATGGAGATGATTGACAGAGAAGATTTAATGATTAGGGATGTAAGTGATAGAAGAGGACATAGCAAGAAATTAAAGAAGAGAGCATGCAGAAGAGACTTCAAAAAATATAGCTTTCCACATACAAGTATAACAGTTTGGAACAAACTCGATGATGAGATTGTGTGTGCAAAAACAATATATGAATTTAAGACAAAATTGGATGAAAGGATGTATAGAGACGGGACAGCACGAGCCTAAGTGTGGCTCTTTTCCTGTATATTACAACTAGGTAAATACACACACACACACACACACACACACACACACACACACACAACAAAAGGATCAAACGGAGAGAAAAACGAAACACAATAATAATACAAAAAAATAAATAAATAAATAACAATAACAACAATAAAAAAAAATAAATAAATAAATTAAAAAAAAACCACCCCACTAACCGTCACGTCACCCAGCTTGCCGACGGATGCATTAATGGCCGCCATCTCCTGTTGGATGAGTATGGGTGACAGGAAGGTGTTGGTGAACACATCCACACACACCACTGAGGTCCGGTCTAGTGCTGTGTACCAGTGCCGGACCATGGCTGGCAGCACATCCACGGCACTCTGGTACACCCGGCAGGACAGGGGTGCCGTCACCCAAGCGGATGACATGCCTGGGGGGGGTTAGGTCAAAGTTACCAGTAGACTAATGAAGTGTGCAAACTATAGATCATTAAAGGCAATCTTTGTTGACCCTTCTAGAGAGGAGTTAATTAAGGTTAGCAGAACAAATGTGGATAAAAGCAATACAGGTGACATGGCTGATTGCAAACAAAGGTACACAACTCTGGGACATCGTACTTGAAATGGAATAATAATGGTTGACCAGCGTATAGAAAAATGACTAAAGGATAACTGGAACCGAGAGATATTTGTTTTGTTGCCTTCTAACCATTGTTTCACTAAATTATACATCTCCTATTGATATCAGATTGACCACGGTGGGATAGAATCTACACTAGCAAGGCTGCAGTCAAAATTAGTTAGTTAAAATTAGTGGAGAGAGAGTGCGTTCCGTGTAGAAAATACTTAGTGGAGAGACAGTGCGTTCCGTGTAGAAAATACTTAGTGCAGAGACAGTGCGTTCCGTGTAGAAAATACTTAGTGGAGAGACAGTGTGTTCCGTGTAGAAAATACTTAGTGGAGAGACAGTGTGTTCCGTGTAGAAAATACTTAGTGGAGAGACAGTGCGTTCCGTGTAGAAAATACTTAGTGAAGAGACAGTGCGTTCCGTGTAGAAAATTGGAAAGGAATATTGAGGGTCAACGTATGGGCCACATGAAGCCATCACCACCATTTCATCACAAAGCAGTTGACCTTTTTTGCCGTTTTACTACAAAGAATGTAAGGCACAGAGTTGATGGGTAGTGTTTAGGTGTCATTTTCACTTGCTTAGCATCCAGAAAACCATCCCTTCTGACAATGGATCACAGTGAGTATCTGCTAATAAGGAACTTTATGAAACAGGAAAAGGTCTGGACGTAAATGCCATGTATAAATTAGGATGAAAAGAAGGAGGTGAGTGGTCCTTTAATAAGTGGAGTGATGCTCCTTGAAGATATAGTGTTAGTGAAAGATAGTACTGTTGTGAGGGAGAGAGAGATATGAAAGGATAAAATGAAGGGTAGCTAGGTAGGGTAAGGTGGAGTGGTGGTGGTGGTGGTGGTGGTGGTGGTGGAGTGGTGGTGGAGTGGTAGTGGTAGTGGTAGTGGTAGTGGTAGTGGTAGTGGTAGTGGTAGTAGTGGTGGTGGTGGCGGTGGTGCAGTGATTTAAAATGGAAGTGTGAAGCGAGATGAAGAAATGGGTGTAAGTTTGAAGGTTGAAAAAAAGGGTTTAAGATTGAAGGGAGTTTAAAGAAATGGGTTTAATATTGAAGGGAGAAGAATTAATGGTTGTAAAGTAAGGGAGAATTAATGGTTGTAAGGTAAGAAGTGTTTTTATAGAAGTGTGTGGATAGGTAAACGAAGGTAAGTCATGGGTAAATAAATGTTTTGTTTTGTAAGATGTATGTAAGGAAAGTGAGAAATTACATAATAATAACAATAACAATAATAATAATAATAATAATATTTTGTATCTTACTTAGATACGATTTTCTCTTCGTCAGTTACCAGTCTTCTCTTCCTCCAATCTAGTCTTGCATTATCTAGTCTCTCTTTCTCTCTCTCTCTCTCTTCAGTTAGTTGTTATCTTGATTCCTCTTGCATCTATAATAATAATAATATATCATTAACAATAATAATAACCATCACCATCACCTCTGCAAGTCACCATCAAGGCACCACGACGCAGTAGACACCGTGACACACACTAGAACACTACCTACGTGACTGTGAAAAAGTGAATACGCTAAGGGAGCAATGTCCAGTGTCTTCACTTTGTAAATATACTCCCACAAACACCGAGTTCTTACCTTGACTTCTGCGTCCTCACACACTATCACTTTTTCCGTCAACTTTGTGTAAATCGACAATTTCTGGAGAGCGCCGTCAAACACAAACAGTTATCAACAATTTTTGGAGCGCCCCGTCATATACACACACAGGTGATCGTCTACACTGTTTCCCTCATCAGTAAACAAACATGACTCCAACACCCAGACAAACATTAGCTTCTCTGCATTTCATTATGTGTCTTGTCCATCACCAACACTCGCTCCCTCCACCACCACCACCACCACCAACAATACTCGCGTCAAGCCAAGTTGGGTAAGCCCTCACATGTTGCCATGGTAACCTAGGTGGTGGTGGTGGTGGTGGGTGAGAGACCGCTGTGGTAAATTAGAGTTAACCACACTGCCGCCTTCATTGCTGGTGAAGTAGAGGTCGTTGTAGTGTATTTGTAGTGTTGTAGTTGTAGTGTGTAGTTCGTAAAGTTTGTTATTGAAAGAGGTTAGGTTGGATATGAGGAGCTCCGTGCAAGAAGGACCTGTTGGTGTACGTGTGTGGGTGTGTATCTCTCTCTCTCTCTCTCTCTCTCTCTCTCTCTCTCTCCAAGTGGTACAAATGATGCCTTGGAACACTTACAGGACAGTATTAACAAACTGGTGACACGTGACACAAGATTACCATATATAGTGTTAGCAGGTGAGTGTAATTTTCCGGACATTAACTGGGAAACAATTACTACAACAAATGTAAGGACACAATCACAACACAAGTTTATTAATCTTCTTAATGAATATGGCATGGCTCAACTAACCAAGGAAATAACTCGTCCAGCGTCAGGTAATATTCTGGATTTGGTGATGACAACAAATACAGAAATGATTGAAAACGTGCAAGTAAAGCCAGGCATTAGTGAGCATAGCTTAGTCCTCTTCAATATCAACATGACCCCGAGGACTCACAACAAACCACCAAGAATTATATACAAGTATGACCGAGCAGACAAGATTAGAATAAGTGAAATTTTTCAGAATGCAACACTAAAGTACTTTTGCAACTCACCAAATGAACGGTCAGTTGATGAAAACTGGAAATTCTTCACTGAGACAGTTACTAATGCCATGTCATTGCTCCCTTCACAAACATCAAGTGGGAAACCCAGTTATCCGTATATTACCAGAAAAATTCAAAGGGAAATGAATAAACGTGACAAACTGTACAAAAGTGCTAGAGCAACACAATCTCCACAAGACTGGGAAAAGTATATAACTAAAAGAAATGAAATACAACGTTTGATGGATAAAGCTTACAATGAATACATGAATGAAGTGATTGGTGATAGTTTACAGAAAGATACAAAGAAGTTTTGGTCATACGTGAGATCACAGAAACGAGAATCACTGGGTATCCCAACTCTGAGAGATGGTGAAAAACTATACGTGAGTGACCAAAAGAAAGCAGAGGCACTTAACAACCACTTGTCATCAGTGTTCACAAAAGAAGATCTAGTTTCCACTCCTCCAAACAAAGGTCCATCACCATATCCATCCATCCAAGACCTAACCATCAGTGAAAACGGAGTAGTGGAACAACTAAGGAAACTCAACGTAAATAAATCAAGTGGACCAGATGAAATACCAGCAAGGATGTTGAAGGAATATGCTGAGGAATGTGGACCAATGCTGACTCATATTATGCAAAAATCATATAACACTGGAAGCCTTCCTGGAGACTGGTTGAAGGCCAGAGTAGTTGCTATACATAAGAAAGGGAAGAAATGTGACCCTTCCAACTACCGGCCAATATCGCTAACATGTATATGCTGTAAGATCATGGAACACATTGTCCTCAGCCACATGGCAAAACACCTGGCAGGCAACAACACCCTAATAAATGAACAGCATGGTTTCCGTGAGAAATTGTCTTGTGAGACCCAACTCATGGAAGCAATCCATGACTGGTCCCTGGGCATCAATCAGAAATGCCAAACTGATGTTATATTCCTTGACTTCAGTAAGGCATTTGACAAAGTGGCCCATCAAAAGTTGCTGTATAAGATTGACCATTATGGCATTCGAAGCAAGACAAAAGGATGGATACAAGGTTTCCTGTGTGGTCGCTCCCAAGAAGTGTCTGTAAATGGAACACAATCATCTCCATCAGATGTCTTCTCAGGAATTCCACAAGGCTCCGTCCTGGGCCCAATCTTATTCCTGCTATACATAAATGACATCAATGAAGAGGTGACCTCCAAGATGAGACTCTTTGCGGATGACAGCGTGATATACCGCTGTATTCACACGCAAAGAGATCAAGAAATATTGCAGGAAGACCTCCAAAAAGTTTTTAATTGGGCCAAAAAGTGGGACATGGTCTTCAACATCCAAAAGAGTTCCCACATGTGTATTAGCCTAAAGGAAAATACACTGAATTATACTTTTTCCATCAACGGGAAGGCTCTGACTAAAGAGAGCAGCTGCAAATATTTGGGTGTGACCATCAGGGAGGACATGAGCTGGAACAACCACTCAGAACAGGTCAGGGCAAAAGCAGCCAAATCCTTAGGCCTTGTCCGCAGCAAAGAAGTGAAGGAAGCAGCCTATACAGCCCTAGTAAGACCTCAACTAGAGTACACTTCCAGTGCATGGAATCCTCACACCCAAAGAAATATCAAAATAATTGAAAGTGTTCAGCGGCAAGCAGCTCGTTTGGTGACACATAACTACAGCAGGGAGGCAAGTGTGACCCAAATGATCACCACACTGGGATGGGACACACTCCAAGCCAGACGCTGTTTCCACCAAGCGGAGATGTTTTACCGCATCCATAGTGGTACTGTAAACATCCCAATGCCTCCAGAAATCATAAGAAAAACACCTGCTGGAGCAAGCAACCCTGACCACCACTTGTACAGGCAACCCAGTACACGGGTTGACCCTTACCTGTACAGCATGTTCCCCCGAGCTGTACACTTGTGGAACAAATTACCCCAGAAAGCAGTCACAGCAGGCAACTTGCAGGAGTTCCGGAAGGCAGCATTACCAGCCATCCGCCAATCAACAGTACCACCTACCCTGAAGTGCCTGTAGAAGACAAGTTCTACATACATCCCAGGACAGCGACACTCGCTTTTTAGGGATTACCTAACTCTCAAGACCTCACCCACACCCACCCATACACACTCACACGCCTCACTCACACCCACCCATACACACGCCAACGGCCACACTCACACGCCTCACCCACGCCCATAGGCCTGATCCTCCATGTACGTGGGTTTCAGCGGCAGATTTCGCCTCAAAATGTATAGGATTTGAAAAATACTATTTTAACACTAATAAATCTCTCCCTTTCTCCTGCAGCTCTAAATAAAGTTCCAATGCAGTGAGGAGGAACTTTTCTCTTATTAATCTATCCGCCACACTCTCCCACGAAGATTCTATTGGCTGTGTAAGACATTTTGACGTTTTCCTGTGTGCGTGTTGTTGTTGTTGTTGTTGTTTTAGGGCTGCGAGGATCCCTTGGGGAACACTATGAGCCCTGGTGATGTCCTATGATGCTATCACAGGCGCGGTAGTTGACCTGTCCTCCTCAGGAAGGCACAGGTGAGGCGGATGACGGCGTGTTGCCGGGAGGGGTGGACGCCAGCCGCCGCCAGCAGCAGGGTGGGCAGGTCAAAGGTGTTGACGTTCAGGGCGAGGAGTTGAGACTGTAGCACTACACGGTGGGAGTGGAAGCGCGGACGACACTGCAGCAGAAAGTGTTCAATAGTCTCGGGGACGTTCCTGCACCAGGGGCAGTCGGGGTCAGGGGACAGACGAAGACGGAGCAGGTGAGCTGTGAGTGTCGTGTGCCCCAGGCGGAGGCGGGTGAGGGTGACATCCAGGACACGGGATTTTTGTCGTATCCACGGCTGGGGGGAAGAGTCACTTCGGTAATGGCCCATGGAGGTAGTGCGGAGGGCATCGCCGAGCGTGTTATTCCAGGTGGAGCGGCAGACCCGGGAGATGAGGCGTGTGGCTGTGTGCGTGTTGACGTGTCTGTGGCGACTATGTTAGATAGTGACTACGAGCCTACCAATGTTTACTAAAGTTATTATTGTTATTTTTATTCCGTTTTAGGTATTATGTCTGTTCTATATTGTTTTCATTATTTTTGGGGTAAAATTTTACATCACCATAATGGTGTCTGTTTATGAAATAAAATAGTGTCTGCATCTCGTCCAACACCCTACTTTTGGTCATAGAGAACATTTGATGGCTTCTAAATTAACCTAACTTAACCTAACCTAAATTAACTAAACCTTAGCCTACATTGACAAATAACAGAGAAGGTTTCACAGAAAACATTGAATATCACTATTATTACCAACAATAGTACTACTTTTGTTTTACTACTAGTATTACTACTAGGTTTTGTTTAGAGGTCTATGCCTCACAGCCATGGTGGACCACCGCTACTATACAAACTATAAAAACAAGACAGTGAGGAGTGTAAACCTTAATACACTAACAAAACAACTCACAAGATGAAGACATCACAGAAGTCAGGAGCAGGTACCGACGACCTGTATCAACCCAGTATAGTGGAACATGGGATGGAAGGTGTACAGAGTGCCGAGACCACGACAGTACTTCTTGGGTAACTAATGTGTTCCTTATGTGTGTGTGTGTGTGTGTGTGTGTGTAATCACTGTACAGTCTGCTGCTGGTTTCTCTCGAGACAGCCGGCCGTCCCCATATGGAAAGAGCTCAGAGCTCATATTGACCAATCGTTGGGTTGGACCGAGACCACTTACACACAACACACTGGGACAACGAGGTCACAACTCCTCGATTGACATCCCGTACCTACTCACTGCTAGGTGAACAGGAGCTACACGTGAAAGGAGATACACCCAAATAATCTCCGTCCGCCCAGGGGATCGAACCCTGGCCTCCTCGGTTGTGAGCTGAGTGCGCTAACCACTACGAGAGCGGACCGTGTTGTATTTGCGTGTGTGTGTGTGTGTGTGTGTGTGTGTCAGACTTGAGCCTGTACCGCTAGCAGCCAGACAGGACCTTTAACCCGGTGATAATATTTCTTCGTTTTAAACTTTCCCTGTTCCTCTATACATGTCATTTTGAGGGTAAGAGGAGCAGTAACACATTATTCTTCACCATTAATAGTGGTTGGATATAAAGAAAACATTACCTATTAAGCGTAAATAATCTTAATAGATAACATCAACAAGTTTCAACAGGTACCGTTAGGTGGCGGCCGTGCGTTGACTGCTGGGTCACGTATATATAAAACCAAAATGGAGATTTTTATTATACACAGGAAAGCAATTATATATACTTAAAAAAATCGTTTGAAATACCTGCCCGTTTCCTACATAAACATTTATTATATTTGATTCGTACTTATTTCATGTAAAATGTTTATTTCTAAGGTCAATCATAAAATTGAATAATAGAATAAAGCAATAATAATTAAATTAAACCAATATAAACCATAGAATAGAATATATAAAAATTATTCAAACCGAAAGTAAAGCCTAAATAAACCATAACACAAAGAAAAACGGAAAATACAACGAACAAATGAGGAAAAAACGCCGTAATTATTTGTTTACATCCAAGAGTGTTAATTATAGCGTGTTAGGTACAGTAAAAGAAGTGTTAGGACATGGTGACTTACAAGGATATAGATGAAGGTGAGTGTGTTGTGTTTTGAGTGTGTTATGGTGGGCTGATGGGCTGACAGGCTGACGAATCGGCAAAAATCGATAAAAATACCGGTATACCGAAGGGCTTTTAATGCCTGTAATACGGGTAATACCGCCCCGAAAATACCGGAATATCGGTATACCGGATAGGTGCACATCCCTAAATACACACACACACACACACTCAACTGACGCCAGGCAATGTAATCGGATTGTGTTTCCGATTAATAATTATAATACTTAGGGCACCAGTGGTGTTGCATATCACATATATATATATATATATATATATATATATATATATATATATATATATATATATATATGTACTACGCTCATGATGCTGCACTTGTTGATATTAAGCTGCATCTGGCTGATGCAGTTTAATGTTAGCAAGTGCAGCATTATGAGCGTAGATAAAGGTAATAGGCCTGTAGACTACACATTAAATGACACTAGCTTAGGAAGGTCATATAGTGTGAGGGAACTAGGAGTTCAAGTAAACAGTGACTTGCGTCCCAGGGAATAGTGTATTATAGCTAGAAATAGGGCCAACAAGATACTGAGATTTATTAGTAGGTGTGTGACAAACAGGAGTTCTGAGGTCATTCTGAGGTTGTATTTAGCGCTAGTTAGACCCCACCTAGATTATGCATCTCAATTTTGGTCTCCTTATTATAGGAAGGATATAAGCTCCTTGGAGGCATTCCAGAGAAGAATGACCAAGATGATTCAGGGGCTGAGAAATCTACCCTACAAAGATAGATTAAAACGTCTTACTAATCTCCACTCCCTAGAGAGAAGGAGGGCAAGAGGGGGATATGATTGAGGTTTTCAAATGGGTAAAAGGAATTAATAAGGGAAACATTGATCAGGTTTTAGAAATTAG
>JAPQNM010000014.1:4106714-4121714 GCA_029783475.1 Metacarcinus magister | reverse complement strand
GGGGGGGGGTGGGCGCAATTCTAGTGGTTGTCCCTAGGCGCATTGTTCCCTATATAGCTATGCCCCTGGAGGAGGGGGAGCTGTGTGTATGTGTGTGTGTGTGTGTGTACGTGTGTGTGTGTGTGTGTGTGTGTGTGCGTAGGTGAGCGTCGTTTTGTGGTCATGTCCATAAGGGTCCGTCATCCATGTTATCCATGTGGGCGTAGTAATGGGCGTACACACACACACACACACACACACACACACACACACACACACACACACACACACACACACACACACACATTTTATCCTGGGGGCCACTACATCTGCCTCCCTCTCATAACACGTACACACACACACACACACACACACACACACACATTTTATCCTGGGGGCCACTACATCTGCCTCCCTCTCATAACACGTACACACACACACACACACACACACACACACACACACATTTTATCCTGGGGGCCACTACATCTGCCTCCCTCTCATAACACGTACACACACACACACACACACACACACACACACACATTTTATCCTGGGGGCCACTGCATCTGCCTCCCTCTCATAACACGTACACGTACACACACACACACACACACACATTTTATCCTGGAGGCCACTGCATCTGCTCCCTCTCATAACACACACACACACACACACACACATTTTATCCTGGGGGCCACTGCATCTGCCTCCTTCTCATAACACGTACACACACACACACACACACACACACATTTTATCCTGGGGTCCACTGCATCTGCTCCCTCTCATAACACGTACACACACATACACACACACACACACACACACTTTATCCTGGGCTCCACTGCATCTGCTCCCTCTCCTAACACGTAAGTGGAGGTGGAGGTGGTAAACACTCTGAGTTCCCTCCTCGTCGTTATTGATGACAACTTTGAAGGCTTTCTCCAGCCCTTGCTCCCTTGCCACACGCCGAGCCACTACCAGGTGTCCAAGCAACACGTATATCTGTTTTAAAGGTTGGCGTGACTACACCATGAGTGCTGTACTAATATCTTGTACAGCACTCAGTTAACGCACACAGTTCTTATGAACGTATTAATATTTGAAATATGGTTGTATGAGGAGGGCGGCGCGTAATCTCTCCCATGGAAGGCTCGGTAAACACTGACTTACATAATAATGATGTGTCGTTCGTGAACGAGTCGGCTCATAGATGCACGATAGGAGCCGGATCATGGCTTTGAGAGCCGTTAGAGAGCCGATTGAGAGTTTATCCTTAAGTTTCCATATTTTTGTGATTTTCTAACAAAATGCAATAATTACCGATTGTTAATAATAATAATTATGATAATAATAATAATGATAATTACGAGTATGAGGCCTAGTGATTGAAGACAATCTAATAATGTTAATCTCGAGGAGGGCCTTGCCTTAAGTGACGAAGACGTCCAAGTTCACCTGTCACACGAACACTGGCCTCGAATTGCCTCTAATGGATCTCGGAAGTTGGCACCTGTTGATGCAGCCCCACGCCCGATGGACCACGCCCCTATCTCCGCCAAACGACGTATAGAGCATGACTTGCATAGCAGTAGTGAACCATTGTCTCCTGCTTCTAAAACCACTAGGTGTGATGTGCCGCCTTCCCAAAGTGAAGCTCCGAATTACTCGCTACCTCGACCTGCTATTCAAAGTATACCTTTCCTGGCCACACCTGTTTCCTGTGCCTTTGCTTCCCGTGCTGAATACGGCAAGCTTCTGTTTAACGGGAACCGAAGGTTGATGTGAAGCTTCGTTGGCTGTCGGAAGTTGTCAAGATGTTTAACCTTGGTCGGAAGCTGGCTGAATTAAGATGTCTGCGGTCACCTCTCGATTCGTATACATATCAAGGCGCCGCCAAGATATCATAGATGGGGTTAAGGGTGGTGTGGTTCCATCGTTGTCATTGGATGTTCAGGATTCGGAAGACAGGCCCCGTAAGTTCCCTACATATCTCATCACTCGGTATCCAGTTGATACCGACCCATCATTGGCTAAGGAATTGCCGGGAGTGTATACTGTACGTCGCTTCCTACAGAATCGAAAACCCATTAATCGACTCGTTGTCACTTGGAGCCTTCCAGACCCACCCCCGCCTCATGTTAATGTCTCCTTCCTCCCTTGTCTACCATCATGTGAACTACGTAGAATGCCTGACGAAAAGCCGTGGTGCTTCAAATGCTGGGGTTTTGGTCACATTGCACGGTACTGTTCTGGCCCTGAAAAGTGTGCGTTTTGTGCTGCCGAGCATGACACTCGTTCTTGCCCTCATCGCCGCCCTGCACCACGCACAGTGGCTGACACTGCCTCGGCATCGTCATCAGACTCGCCACCTCCACCTGCACCAGACTCCTCGCAGTGGAAGTGCCCGCGGTGTCATGACCACGAATGTCTGACGCCAATGGGTGCAATAAATTTATTAAAACAAAACAAAAATCTCTCTCTCTCTCTCTGATAAATAAATAAGAAAGAAGATTGATAGTGTGTGTGTGTATGTGTGTGTGTGTGTGTGTGTGTGTGAGACATACTGCATACATAATATATATATATATATATATATATATATATATATATATATATATATACATATATATATATATATATATATATATATATATATATATATATATATATAATAAATCATAAAGGCTATAAACAGAATATGTGAAACTACTTTAAAAAAAAGTATTTGAGAGCCAAAAGAGCCGTTTGGGAGCTGAAAGAACCGGTTCTATTGAGTGAACGTGAACGAAAGAATCAGCTTCCTGAAAAGAGCCGGAATTCCCATCACTGTTACCTAACTGTGGATATGTGTGTGTGTGTGTGCTAGCTGAAGAGGAAGAGAGAGGAGAGAATTTTATTTGGAAGTTATTTGACAGACAGGAAATGTGTTAAGTATAACCAACTTACTAGACATGTATGTGTGTGTGTGTGTGTGTGTGTGTGTGTGTGTGTGTGTTTGTGTGTGTGTGTGTGGTAATGGAAGGCCGGTGTGTGTGGGGGGTGAGGGGTGTGGTCGGTGGTAGGAGGCCTAACATACCTTTCTCCCACCCTCCTTGCCTCCCCTTCCTGTCGCTACCCGTAGGCCCTGACGTAAGCCTAACGTTACGGCTGCTATATTATCGGCATAAATGGAAGGACATGGTTGTAAAAGTTCTTCCTTCCTTCCTTTCTTCTTTGTCTTATTTCTTTCCTTCCTTCCTTCGTTCCTTCTTTCTTCTTTTCCTTCCTTCCTACGTTCCTTCAATTCTCCCTTCCTCCCTCTCATTGCTTCCCTTCATTCTTTCATGTTTTTCCGACTTCCCTCCCTCCCTCTATAGAAAGGCTGAATATCTCTCTCTCTCTCTCTCTTACGTGACTACAATCCACTATTTTTTTCTTTACAAAACATTTTTCTCTCCTCTTCCTCGTCCTCCTTGCTAATAATAATGATAATAATGATAGTAATAATAAATGTATTTTTAACAAACTAGTTTTTTGAGATCTTCCAAAAATTTTTAATAACCCATAAACAGAACGAGGAAGAGAAGGTGGAGAAGGAGGAGGAGGAGGAGGAGAAGGTGGAGGTTTGGCAGGTATCACCATCGATAACTCCACCCGCGCTAGCTGCCCCGCCCTGCCCCGCTCTGCTCCATGCCCACCCCATCCCTGCCCCACGGCCATCCTGTCCCACTCCACCTGTGCCCCGCCCTTCAGACCGCGCCCTCAACACCTCAAATCTCCTCTTAGGGGAGGCGGTGGTCTAGTGGCTAGCGGTCGGGCATACCAGCTCAGGGTCCCGCGTTCGAGCCTTGGCACGTGCTGGCCACTTTTCTTCGTTACTACCGCCGAGTGGCCTAAGATCACCCACATGCTGCCATAACACCATCCTCGCCGAGACTGCAACGTTATATGCGCGAGGAGCTTCCGCTGGCAGCATGAGCCTATCAATAAGAAGAAACAAGGCGTCACTTAAAAAATCTAACCCGCGCTACTAACGGGGGGAGGCCAACCATCTAAGGTCTCCCTGAAGCCTACCACAGCCATGGGTAAAAGATTAAAGATAAAATAAAAAAATAAATAAATAAATACAAAAATAAACAAAATAAAAAAATTTTAAAAATAAAATAAAAAAAATAAATAGATAAATAAATAAAAAAAAAATAAATAAATAAAAAAAAGTATATATATAGAAAAAAGAAAAAAACGTGTATGATTCTTGTATAGAGGAATGTGGCATAGAGAGAGAGAGAGAGAGAGAGAGAGACAGAGAAAGTAAACGTTGGATGAAACTATATAATAATAATAATAATAATAACTCATTCCATTTAAAATTCTATTCGTTCTCTTTCATAATTTTTCTTTCTCCTCCTCCTCCACCACAACCACCACCACCACCACCACCGTGGCTGCTGGGAACCTGTACTGTATTGAGCTTTGTGTTGATACAATTATTGGGTCAATACTTACATTGAGTGTTATGATATTGTAGTGTAATATAGGATAAAGGAGCATAATTATGTAGTATTTTCACAATTGGTAATATGTACTTGGACCCAACCCTGATATATACAACCCTAACCCTTTACTCATCTATTAAACATTCTGTCCGGGTGATCAAACCTTCCACTCTGCAAACACAACATGTACTGAGTGTGTTGTGGGAGCAGGTAATGCAAACACATGTACTGAGTGTGTTGTGGGAGCAGGTAATGCAAACACAACATGTACTGAGTGTGTTGTGGGAGCAGGTAATGCAAACACAACATGTACTGAGTGTGTTGTGGGAGCAGGTAATGCAAACACAACATGTACTGAGTGTGTTGTGGGAGCAGGTAATGCAAACACAACATGTACTGAGTGTGTTGTGGGAGCAGGTAATGCAAACACAACATGTACTGAGTGTGTTGTGGGAGCAGGTAATGCAAGACAAAACCCAGCGTGGAGGAGTGAGAACCTTATAAGAACCTCCGCTCAGGCAGGTCTTGGCAACGCTCCTGATGGGTGGGTGGGGGGAGGAGAGAGAGAGAGAGAGAGAGAGAGAGAGAGAGAGAGAGAGAGAGAGACAAAAAAAAATTATATTTATGATTCTCTCTTTACTTTTATGCAATCTCTCTCTCACACGAAGGGACAAACACACACACACACACGGGACAAACACACACACACAAAGGGACAAACACACACACGAAGAAACAAACACACACACACAAAGGGACAAACACACACATATAATAATCAATATTGAGAAAAACTTTACTAATTTTTACCATATAAAAAACTAAACATTAATTTTCATCTTTCTTTTCTATTTTTAACAAGTGAATTAATTTAATACAAGGATGACATAATAATAATAATAGTAGTAACAATAATAATAGTAATAAAATAATAATAATAATAATAGTAATAGTAATAATAGTAATAGTAATTAGTAACAATAATAATAGTAATAATAATAATAGTAATAATAGTAACCCTAATACTAATACCCATAATAATAGTAAGTTATAGTAATAATAATAGTAATGGTAATAGTAGTAATAATAATAATAATAATAATAATAATAATAATAATAATAATAATATCAATATCAATAGTAATAGTAATAATAGTAATGATAATAATAGTAAGTTATCGTAATAACTATAGTAATAATAATAATAATAATAATAATAATAATATCAATAGTAATAGTAATAATAGTAATGATAATAACCCTAATAATAGTAATGATAATAATAGTAAGTTATCGTAATAACTATAGTAATAATAATAATAATATTAATAATAGTAATTATAATAATAATAATAATAATAACATTAACACAAATTATTCACTTATTTTCTTTCTTTCTTTCCTTCCTTGTTTTTCTTCTGTTCATTAATTTTCTTCTTTTTTCTGTTATAAAAATATCTCTCAAACACACACACACACACACACACACACACACACACACTCTTAACCAAACACCTTTAAAACACTAAAAATACACACACCTCACTCACAAAATCCACAAAACACTAAAAATACACACACACTCACTCACTCACAAAATCCACAAAATATCTACAAAAAAATAAATAAATAAATAAATAAAATAAAACCACACACACAGTTAAAGCCAAACACCATTAGCATTCAGCCTCCACACACTTCTTCCTCGTCCTCTCCCCCTTGGCTTGGACACGCTTGAGTACACGTTTGATGTTGAGGCGGCGGTGACTCAGCACTGTGGTGGAATTAAACACAGTCATGATGTTGACTTGTCCCTTGTAGTCCATGTTGGGAAGCAGCTGTGGGGGGGGAGGGGAGGTTTAGTATGTGTGTGTGGAAAGGGGAGAGAGAGAGAGAGAGAGAGAGAGAGAGAGAGAGAGAGAGAGAGAGAGAGAGAGAGAGAGAGAGAGTGTTTGAATGTGTGTGGGTGTGTTTATCAAATATTTCAAGTTTAACATTTGTGCTATATTTCAAACTACTACTACTACTACCACTACTATTCCTCCTCCTCCTCCTCCTACTACTACTACTACTACTATAACTTACCTTGGGTGTGACAAAGAAATACTGACTGGATTCTTCATTTCCTTCCGTCTCCATCAACATTTCAAGCATTTTTCTTTCATTCACTTTATCCATTCCCTGTAAAGATTATTATTATTATTATTATTTGATTTGATTCTCTCTCTCTCTCTCTCTTACACACACACACACACACATACAATTTTCTCTCTAACCCACACACACCCACCCTCTCCCCCCCCCCAAACCCACACCCCCAACCCTCCCATCTTCCCCTCCCCACACACACCCAAACAACCTTCCCCCTAAAAATAAATAAATAAATAAATAAACATACTTGATTAATTTCATCCACACATCTAAACGGCACCACAGTCAAACTTTGCAGTGCCAGGAGGTACAGTGCCGTACACACCGCCCTCTCCCCCCCACTCTGCCTCTGTGCCGTCAAGTTCTGCAAACGCTGTTCATCGCGGAATTTCACCCTAATTGCTATGCCGTAATTAGTTAAATCATCTCCTTTCTCAATTAAGGTGATTTCACCGGCATATCCCATATTAGACATGAATTCTGAGAAGCGCGTGTCGATTGAGTTGACCAGTTCTGTTATGTTAGGGAGCCATCTGTAGGGGGAGAGAAGGTGTGTTAGGTTAGGTTAGGTTAAGTTAGGTACCTATCTGTCGGGGGAGAGAGAATTAATGTTTGAGTATGTCAGGTTAGGTTAGGTTAGATTAGGTTAGGTAGCCATCCGTAGGGGGGAGTTAGGGATGTTTGAGTGTGTTTTGAGTGTGTTTTGAGTGTGTTTGAGTGTGTTTTGAGTGTGTTTCGAGTGTTTGAGTGTGTTTTGAGTGTTTGAGTGTGTTTTGAGTGTTTGAGTGTGTTTTGAGTGTGTTTTGAGTGTGTTTTGAGTGTTTGAGTGTGTTTGAGTGTGTTTGAGTGTGTTTTGAGTGTGTTTGAGTGTGTTTTGAGTGTTTGAGTGTGTTTGAGTGTGGTGTTTTGAGTGTGTTTTGAGTGTTTGAGTGTGTTTTGAGAGTTTGTTTAGTTGTGTTTGTGTGAGGTTAGGTAAGGTAACTATCTGTGAGGGAGAAAATTTAGTTTGAGTGTGTTATGTGTGTTTTACTGTGTGTGTGTGTGTAATGAGGAGGAGGATTAGGGTGTGGGTGTGGGTGTGGGTGTGTGTGTGTGTGTGTGTGTGTGTGTGTGTGTGTGTGTGTGTGTGGTTAGTAGACATACATAATTCATTATAATATATTAACACACTTCTTTATTTCATTCTCTCTCTCTCTCTCTCTCTCTCTCTCACTTACTGTTCCTTTATTCCTTTTAAATCGTCTTGATGGATTTGCAAATTGTGTTTAATTTTGTTTAGTTGTTCTTTTAGACGATTCAATTCTGTCTCTCCTTGCTTGTACTCTTTCAATTCCTGTGTGTGTGTGTGTGTGTGTGTGTGTGAAAAAAAAGAAAATTATTAGTAGTAGTACACATACACATAGATAGATATATTTGATTTATTTCATTATCAATACTACTACTATTATTATTATTATTATCATTATACATATATACGTCATTCCCATCACTTCCCATCCCATCACTTTTCTAACCTTCCCATCACTTTTCTAGCATTCCCATCACTCCTATAACCCCCCCATCACTGCCCCATCACTTACAGCAGTCGAGGCAGTCGCCAGGCAGGATAAATGTGCTTTTTTCTCTGCTAATTGTACTTCAGTTTCCTCCAACGAAGAATTCTGAAACTGTTGTCTGATCTGAAATGAAAGATAATGATAATGAGAGAGAGAGAGAGAGAGAGAGAGAGAGAGAGAGAGAGAGAGAGGAGAGAGAGAGAGAGAGAGAGAGAGAGAGAGAGACTAGAGAAATATATAGTTATACATAAATATACACACACATACATCCTCTCTCTCTCTCTCTCTCTTCACACACACACACACACACACTTTACCTCCCCCTACCCCACATACACACTTTACCCCCCCTTACCTTCCCCCCCCACACTCACCTCCACTGTAATTTCCTTGATGCTAACGATCCCCAGCCTATCCTTCAGGCCTACGAGTGCACTGCGTGCCTCCACCTTCTGCTGCTCCAACTTCTCTGTCATCTCTTGAATGGTCCTCTGGTGATGGGAAGTGATGGGAAAGTGATGGGAAAGTGATGGGAAAGGGATGGGAAGGGATGGGAAAGGGATGGGAAAGGGATGGGAAGTGATGGGAAGGGATGGGAAGTGATGGGAAGTGATGGGAAGGTGATGGGAAGTGATGGGAAGGTGATGGGAAGGGATGGAAAGGTGATGGGAAGGTGATGGGAAGGGATGGGAAGTGATGGGAAGGGATGATAAGTGATGGGAAGGGATGGGAAAGTGATGGGAAGGGATGGGAAAGTGATGGGAAGTGATGGGAAGGGATGGAAAAGTGATGGGAAGTAATGGGAAGGGATGGAAAAGTGATGGGAAGTAATGGGAAGGGATGGGAAATTGATGGGAAAGTGATGGGAATTTATAAAAATGTAAAAATATTAGTGAAGGGAAATTTAAATAAGATATCTTTACAAACATTAATAATTATCACAACAATAAAAAAATATAAAAAAATAAAAATTAATTAAATAAAAAATAAAAAAATAAATAAATAATTAAAACAAAACTAAAATAACTTACTTCATTTAGCTTGACACTCTCCTTCCATTCCTTTAGAGTTTCTTCAAGTCTTGCTAATTCACTTGCAACAATCTTCCTTTTAGCTGCGGCCTTAACGCACACTGTTACATTAGATCCTGCTGCTGCAATGTTAACTGTTAGCCTCTTTAGGGTGCGTAGGTGCTCTTGTATATTGACCTGCACGGTGAAAGGGTGCGTTAGGGTGTGTTAGAGTGCGTTAGATAGTGTTAGAGTATGTTAGGGTGCGTTAGATTCTGTTAGGGTGTGTTAGATTCTGTTAGGGTGTGTTAGAGTATGTTAGGGTGTGTTATGGGGTGTTAGATTATGTTATGGGGTGTTAGATTCTGTTATGGGGTGTTAGATTGTGTTAGGGTGTGTTAGAATGTCATTATTATAATATTTTGGATTTTCCATTTTGTGGCCCGTAAATTCCACTAGAATTGAGGTCAAAAAAGTTTTTTTTCCCATTTTACTACGTAAATATTAGTCCTACAGGAAAATTGTATAGAAGTAAAGTTATGGAGTTTGATAATGTCTATCTTATACTGTCATAATATTTCAAATAACTCTAATACTTATGAAGAAATTTGAAATTTTGTGAAATATATTAGTGTATAATACTTTACACTCCTACATCTATAATTACAATCCAATGCCATTTCACTATAGCTCAATAGAACGGGTGTCTCCTGCTCTTTCTCTTATATTCTATACATGTTTTACATAAACCCCAAACATTTTGAGTTATTTCAAAATATATGATTTATCTCAAAAGATCTACGAAATTTCATGAAAATTTCCACACCTTTGAATCTCATGAAAATTTGTACAATGATGTTTTCGGTCATGATGAACACGAATCTGGACTTATTTTCATCATTACTATAATATCAAACTGTATTTCACCCTGGCTTGCCTAATAACAATAATGAAATAACCATTATTTAAGTTTACTGGCTGATGCTGGTCTCGTATCACAAAAATACATAGAGATTACCTATCCTAATTCTACTCAATATAACGTATTAATGGTATTTGGTTTCCATATCTTGAACTGTTAGCGAATTAAAACTGATCAAAAATTATTAAAAGTACTTTCTACATTCCTACATCTATACTTACATTCAACAGTGTTTGAGAAAGAGAGACAGACACACACACACACACACACACACACACACAACGGTCCGCTAGCGTAGTGGTTAGCGCACTCGGCTCACAACCGAGGAGGCCAGGGTTCGATCCCCTGGGCGGACGGAGATTATTTGGGTGTGTCTCCTTTCACGTGTAGCCCCTGTTCACCTAGCAGTGAGTAGGTACGGGATGTAAGTCGAGGAGTTGTGACCTTGTTGTCCCGGTGTGTTGTGTGTGAGTGGTCTCGGTCCAACCCGAAGATTGGTCAGTATGAGCTCTGAGCTCTTTCCATAGGGGGACGGCCGGCTGTCTCGAGAGAGACCAGCAGCAGACTGTACAGTGAATACACACACACACACACACACACACCTTAATAACGGCGGCCATCTTGGATTTACAAGCTACAAGGTCGATTGCTTCTTCTTCTTTATTTTTCAATTGATCTTTCTTGTAATTGATGCGCTGAACTAACCCTTTCCTGGGGGGTGGGGGGGGGAGGGGGGGAGGAGGGGAGGAGGGGGAGGAGGAGGAGGAGGAGGAGGAGGAGGAGGAGGAGGAGGAGGAAAGAGGAAAGAGAAAGGAGGAAGGAAAAAAAACATTGAATTATTAACAGAAACAAAATATAACCAAAAAAAAAAAAAAATATTAAATAATCATACACATATTACAACACATACACACACACACACACGTACGTACACACACACACACACACGTACACACACACTTACCTTTCTTCCTTCCTGGATGACAAAGATCTTTTATCATTTCTCCAATTCTCTAGATTTGTATTTAATTCTTTTTCTTCTTCTATAACCTTCTCAAACAACTCTTCCATTTTGGTCACCCTAGGAGGAGGAAGAGGAGGAGGAGGAGGAGGAAGGGTTAATATTTATCTCCAAACAATAATTTTCACTTTCTTAATTAATATATACACTATCACCCTGTTTTTAAAGTGTATAATTTCACCCTATTTCTCACCCCAACTCCACCTCATCACCCTATTTTCTTTATTGTCTATATTTTTCACTCTATTTTGGGTATAATTTCACCCTATTTCTCACCCTAACACCATCACCCCTTTCACTTTCACCCTAACACACCCTTTTTCATGTATATTTTCATCCTATTTCCTATATTTTTCACCCTATTTTCTATATTTTCACCCTATTTCTCCCCTTAGTTCCATCACCCTGTCACCCTATTTCTCCCCCTAGTTCCATCACCCCCTTTTTTTCACCCTGTCACCCATCGTTTCACCCTATTTCTCACCCTTGCTGCAGTTTTCCGATCTTGGCGGTGAGAGTTTTGATCTTGTCGTGATCTAACACAATCTTTAACAGCTTCGTATTTGCTCCAACAGGAAAGATAGTGGTGGAGACTTGGCCGTCGTAACGAGAAGTGCTGCGGGTGTACCGGTAGTTGCCTGGGCGGGGGCGGGGAGGGGAGGGGCGGGGGGTTTAGAAAGTGTGTTAGTGTGTTATAGAAAGAGTGCGTTTGAGTGTGTGGGAGAGAGAAAGAGAAAAAATAAAAGTGAGTGAGAGAAAGAGTGTGATTGAGATAGAAAGTGCGTTTGAGTGTGTGTGGGAGAGGGAGAGGGAGAGAGAGAGAGAGAGAGAGAGAGAGAGAGAGAGAGAGAGAGAGAGAGAGAGAGAGAGAGAGAATTATAAATACATACAAAAACAGACACACACACACACACATATAGATAAACTCACACACACAAACAAACACACACACACACACTGAAAAGAAATACATACACAACATAAAAAATAAACACCTTCCCATATAGAAGCACAGAATAAATAAATAAACTTAATGAAACAAATATTCATGATTTCAAAAGCAAACTGAATAATAGTAGATTTGGACACTATGTATATTATAACTAGGTAAATATAACTAGATAAATACACACATATATCACCCCCCCAAAAAAAAACACCCCCAAACACACTTACCTAAATAAAACACGGATATCTTTGGGGGCACTTCAGTATAGTTGACTCCGCTTTGTCCAATAGGCAGTGTGTGTATGTTGTAATTCTGACACAAGAACCTCAGTATAGCCGGGGGTGCTTCTATACACTGCAGCATGTAGGTGTCAAAACCATACTTCCTGTGCGGGGGAGGAGGGGGTGGAGTTAGTGTGTGTGTGTGTGGAAGAGAGATGGAGGGAGAGAGAAAGAAGAAAGTTTGTGTTGAGAGAGAGAGAGAGGAAGGAGATAGTTAGAGAAAGAGAGAGGAGTGTGTTTGTGTGTGTGTGTGTGTGTGTGTGAGAGAACAAGTGAGACAGACAGACAGACAGAGTGAAGGACAGTGCTATGAGGTTGTCAACCTTAATAAGTTATAAGTAAAAGGTGTCCAGGGGAGAAAAAATTGAGAACCTGATTCAAGCTAACAACTGGTTCTCGGGATTAATGAAATTCCAAGAACCGGTTCTTACCAACCAGTGCAAACTGGCTGAATCCCATTACTGTACACTGCTCCCTCCAATTTTGTGTGAAATTGGTCCACATTTTAGGCAGCAAAATTCAAATTCGCAAATTGTAATCCTAAATCTTATGGTGATTTAGTTCATATTTTTGTCGTTGTTTGTACACAAATACATGTAATTATACATCCTACAATAAAAAAAATACACAAAAACATAAACATTATCATTATCCATAAGAAAATTAATTCAAATGACCATTTTACTGTACCTGGGCTTAAGGAAATGGAAATTGGTCTCAGTAGAAAAATTGGAATATCAAAAAATTGGAGGGAGCATTGTATATGTATGTATATGTATATGTATATATATATATATATATATATATATATATATATATATATATATATATATATATATATATATATATATATATATATATATAAATATAACATCAATAAAAGCAGGCTAAGCCGTACCTTATATCTTCAATGTTGTGTTTAGGTTGGAATTCGTGGAGTTGTTTGTTAGTACTGCAGACCACATTCACTTTCACACCTTGGCGGTCCATCTCCTCCTTGAGTGTGTTGACGTCATCCTTATCCTCACACACAAAGGCTACAAGGTCACGCTCCATCACCCAATTCTCAACATAACAGGCGTAGTGCTCACTGGTCATTTTCAACTGGAGACCCCAAAGGTGGAGAGAGGTGGAGGGAGGTGGACGGGGTTAAATGGATTATTACACAGATGGAGTGAGTGGAGGAAGGTAGAATTATGGGTTAAATTGATTATAAATTGAGTTAAATTATGTTTGTTCAACTGCGGAGGAGGTGGATTTGTAGGTTAAATTAAATATAACAAAATTTAAAAACAGACAGATCAGATTAACACAACAATTTTAAACACACACACACACACACACACACATCTCATATAGAAGCATAGAAACCTGAAATGAATAAACTTAATGCAGCAAAAGTAATGAATGCAAGAAATATTCATGATTTCAAAAGCAAACAGAATAATAATAATAATAATAATATTAGATTTGGTAACAGACAGGACAGTATGAGCATAAATAACTAGGTAAACACACACACACACACACACTTGGAATGAACTGAAGGAAGGAAGGAAAAGGTGATAATGGCAAAGAATGTACATCAACTGAAGGAAAAACTGTACAAATATAGATACGGAGACAGGACCAGATGAGTGTAGCTCAGGCCCTATATACTACAACTAGGTAAACACACACACACACATACACATACACACACACACACACACACACCATTGCACATATGGGTGGGTAGACATATCCTTTGAATATATCCTTGTTGTTTTTAATCCATTGTGTTGCCTTGTAAGCATCAGGGTTGTGGCGGCGAAGCAATTCCATACTCTGCCCTGTCACGTCCTGGGAAGGGAAGGGAAGTTAATATATAGTGATGGGAAGTGATGGGAATACATTAGAATGTGATTAAAAGTGATGGGAAGTGATGGGAATACATTAGAATGTGATTAAAAGTGATGGGAAGTGATGGGAATACATTAGAATGTGATTAAAAGTGATGGGAAGTGATGGGAATACGTTAGAATGTGATTAAAAGTGATGGGAAGTTGAAAGATTTAAAGTTTACTGATAAGAATATGTTAGAATGTGATCAAAAGTAATGGGAATGGATGAAGTGAGAAATAATCTATATTCAGTAACAAATACTATTTTTAAAAGCACACACACACACACACACCCAAACACACTTTCCTTCCTCCCAAACACACATTTCTTCCTTCCAAACAGCTTTTCTTCCTTCCAAACACACATTTCTTCCTTCCCAAACACAGCTTTTCTTCCTTCCAAACAGCTTTTCTTCCTCCCAAACACACATTTCTTCCTCCCAAACACACATTTCTTCCTTCCAAACAGCTTTTCTTCCTTCCAAACACACATTTCTTCCTTCCAAACACACCCAAACACACATTTCTTCTTCCAAACACACTTTCCTTCCTCCCAAACACACTTTCCTCCTTGCCAAACACCATTCCACCCATCCAAACACACTCAAACCCAAACTTTAAATGTGTCACAAAAAAAAACACACACACACATCTAAACACCCCAAACACACACCTGCAGAGACAACAGTTCCTTGTGACTCTGTTTAATCTGTTGTCTTTTCTTGTCTCGCTGCATCAACATCTCTGACACTCTGCCTTGAAGCCTC
>JAPQNM010000014.1:4084214-4104214 GCA_029783475.1 Metacarcinus magister | reverse complement strand
TTGAAAACCTCAATCAAATCCCCTCTTGCCCTCCTTCTCTCTAGGGAGTGGAGATTAAGACGTTTTAACCTATCTTTGTAGGGTAAATTTCTCAGCCCCTGAATCATCTTGGTCATTCTTCTCTGGACTGCCTCCAAGGAGCCTATATCTTTCCTATAATAAGGGGACCAAAACTGAGCTGCATAATCTAAGTGGGGTCTTACTAGCGCTAAATACAACCTCAGAATGACCTCAGAACTCCTATTTGTCACACACCTACTAATAAATCCCATTATCTTGTTGGCTCTATTTCTAGCTATAATACACTGTTCCCTGGGGCGCAAGTCACTGCTTATTTGAACTCCTAAGTCCCTCACACTATATGACTTTCCTAAGGTATTGTCATTTAATGTGTAGTCTACAGACCTATTACCTTTACCTACACTCATAATGCTACACTTGTTAACATTAAACTGCATCTGCCATTTCTCTGACCACTCGTACAGCCTATTTAAGTCATCCTGCAGCATCCTAGCATCATCTAAATTCTTTACCGGTCTTCCTATTTTTGTGTCATCGGCAAATTTACTGATATCACTGTTTATTCCTGTCTCTAAGTCATTTATATAGATTATGAATAACAATGGTCCTAGTACTGATCCTTGTGGTACCCCACTAGTGACATTACCCCATGTGTAATGGGCCCTTAACACACAACACACACACACTCAAACACACACACACACACACACATTGTCGCCAGAAAGACATATAAGTGGGATATTTGGCTCAACATACAGGATGTTATCGAACATTAGGGTGGCATTTCGCTATATGGACAAGGACATCATGATGAAGATTTTGACTACCATGGTGCGTCCTAGGTTGGAATATGCAGCAGTGGTGTGGTCTCCACATAAGAAGAAGGATGTCAAGAAGTTGGAAAGGATCCAGAGGACAGCCACAAGAATGGTACCAGAACTGAAGGATCTAGAATATGAGGATAGATTGAAGGAAATGGGACTGCTAACGCTGCAAGATAGAAGAGAGAGAGGAGATTTAATAACTATGTACAAAATCGTTAGTGGGAAGGGAAAGATAGACAGACAAGACCTGGTGATACTGACGGAAGATGCATCCAGACGTACGAGAGGGCATTCAAAGAAGGTTGGAAAGAGTCCATGTTCAAGAGATGTGAAGAAGTATAGTTTTCCACATAGAACTGTGGATGTATGGAGTGGACTGAGAGAGGAGATTGTTGAGGCAGCCAGCATACAGGATTTTAAGAACAAGTTGCATAAATATAGATATGGAGACAGGACATAATGAGCCCTGCTCGAACCCTGTAAAATACAACTAGGTAAATACACACACACACACACACACACATTAATAAATAGATCAGATAAAGAAGTTCTAAATATCTAGCCTTCCGCATACTGAAACACACACACACACACACACACACACACACACACACACACACACACGCACCCACCCACAGCCTTCTGAGTGGCCAGCAGTAGTTCTTGGTAGTTCATCTTGGCAAAGGCTGCAACTTTGTCCTGGGGTAAAAACTGACACATGCTGTCCACTTGTATGTTGACTTGCTGGATCTTACGCATCACCTGGGGGAAAGAATGAGGGTGAGGTTAGAGTGAAAATAGGGTGATATAGGTTAGGTTAGGGTGATTAGGGTAAAAATAAGGTGATATTAAGTGAGAATGGTATTAGACGGTGCATTTAGGGTTATGTAAGGTGAATTAGGGTGAGGTTAGGATGAGATAGGGTGAGTAGGGTGAAAATAGGGTTATAATAAGTGAGAATGGTTAGGTTGTTAGGTTAGGGTGAAAATAGGGTGATATTAAGTTAGGTAGGGTGAAAATTAGATTAGTTAGGATGATTTAGGTGATAATAGGGTGATTAGGGTGATGTGAGGATGAAGATAGTGAGATAAAATGAAAATAGGATGAAAATGGTGTAAGATAAGGTGATGTAAGGTGAATCAGGGTGATATTAGGGTGATTATAAGTTAGTTAGGGTGTTGTATGGTAAAAATAGGGTGATGCATGGTAAAAATAAGGTGATATCAGGTCAGAATGGTATAAAACAGTGCATTTAGAGTGAAAATAGGGTGATGTAAGGTATAGATATGATGAAATAAGATGAGAATGATATAAGATAGTGCTTTTAGGGTGAAAATAGGGTGATAATAAGTGATAATGGTTAGGTTAGGTAAGGTTAGGGTGATTAGGGTGAAAATCAGGTGATAATAGATTGAGATAAGGTAAAAATGGTATAAAACAGTGCATTTAGGGTGAGAAAAAACACAAATACCCAAACGCACACACAAAACACACTCTGAATTCAAACGCACACAAACACAGTCATAAAACACATTCGCTACACAAACGTACACACCAAAAAACACAATTGGAACCCAAACGCACACACAAAACACACTTGGAACTCAAACACACTCAAACGCAAACAAACACACAAACAAAACACACTCAAACACAAACAAACACACTCAAACACAAACAAAACACACTCAAACACAAACAAGCACACTCAAACGCAAACAAGCACACTCAAACACAAACAAACACACTCAAACGCAAACAAACACTCAAACGCAAACAAACACACTCAAACACAAACAAACACACTCAAACGCAAACAAACATACCGCTCTGACTGACACTTCCTCTCCCTGCAGTTTCCATTTGCATTTCCTCGCTTGTTTGTCAATGTTGTGGCGAATCACTATGTTGATTCTGTAAGAGTACAAAGGAAGAACAGACAGCAACAGTCTATATACTGGACCTAACAAGGCTGTCTGTGTGGCTACATTACTTTTATAGGAGGAGGAGGAGGAGGAGGAGGAGGAGGGGTATTATTATTATTATTTTAATTATTGTTGTTGTAGTAGTAGTAGTAGTAGTAGTAGTAGTAGTAATAATAGTAATAATAGTAGTAATAGTAGTAATAGTAGTAGTAGTAATAATAGTAGTAGTAGTAGTAGTAGTAGTAATAATAGTAGTAATAGTAGTAATAATAGTAGTAGTAGTAGTAGTAATAATAGTAGTAATAGTAGTAATAATAGTAGTAGTAGTAGTAGTAATAATAGTAATAATAGTAGTAATAGTAGTAATAGTAATAGTAGTAGTAGTAGTAGTAGTAGTAGTAGTAGTAGTAATAGTAAAAATAGTAATTTAATACTTACTCTCCCTCCACATATAATTCCACTTCTAGAGTTGCGAAGGTTTCTCCCACCCGTACATAGTCATACATCTGGCAGGGGAAGAAAAACATATGAATTAAGGAGACTGCAAGAGGCAAGTTGGTGACCTACACGAGGCAGTTCCTTGTCTCCCACCCATCACAATGGTTCAACGAGTTCTTCTCTACATTCCTTAAGAATCCTCGGAAAAATGTCGTCCGGCCCTGGAGATTTAGTCTTTATAAGTCTATCTATTTCCCTACTAACTACTTCCTTACTTATGACTATGTCGCTTAATTTATCAACCTCCTGTCCCCTTAACCAAACCTAAACTAAACCTAACCTAACTTTAACTTAAGCCTATTATTATTATTTTTATCACTATTACTATTATTTATCATCATTATTTCACCCTTTTTTCACCTTATAATCACCCTGTACTCACCTCCTTCCCTCGTCCAATAACACTTGCCTTCCCGCCAAGACAAATGCAAATGGCGGACAGAATGCTAGACTTTCCTGATCCATTGGCGCCACAGATTAAGTTCAACTTGGGTTTAGGGCGGATCTCTACCTCACAGAAGGTCCTGGGGGGGGGGAATGGTGAAGTTAGGTTAGGTTAGGGTGTGGTTATAGGGTGTTAGGGTGTGGTTAAAGGGGTTTAGGATGAGGGATATTGTTTTACATCTTCACCAGAACGCTCTAGAGAATTCATGGTTATATTTTGACATTACCTGATGCATTTTGAGGTTTTCTTGATTACATTTCCGTCGCAAATTCTTAGTTTGTTAGATATTCAATGTTTTCTACGAGACCTTTTCTTCAGGAATAAGGTAAAGTTTAGGCAATGCTTAGAGGTACGGCAGCTGTACAAATAGGGGATGATAACAGGATACGGCGGCCGTATCTGTAAGCACTTATAGGCACAACTTACAGGTACGGCAGTCGTACCTGTAAGTGCTCACTTATAGATTCGGCACGTGCGTAACTTTTAGGTAATAAAATACAAAAAGCTTATATAACCGAACCTAACCTAATCTAACGTAAGCCGTATCCTCATAGTGCTCGGTTATAGATACGGCACATGCCTAACTTTTGGGTAGAAAGCTTATATAACCTAACCTAACCGAACCAAACCGTACCTAACCTAACATAATCAACCTAACCTAACTTGAAAGATGCTTTACCAGGTCAATAATAAGGCACAGGCCATACCAATAGCAGATTATTCTGTTGATAACTTTCTAAGTGTTTTTGAAACTCTTCCTATGGTGAAAATGTCAAATTTAATGTGAACACGGTGGGTGACGCCAGAGCATGCCGTACCAATAGCCACTTTGATATAATATTGGTATTTTGTTCAGTAATTCATGGGCAGAACAGTTTGGTGTGATCTGAACAAGTATCTGAGGTTGAATTTGCAGTGCATTATAAAGGAATGAGGCTCGACGTGGCGAACCTCATCAAAGCCATGGAATCCCAGGCGGTGCTCATGTCCAACCTCCTGAAGGAGAATCGACAGAGTTGGACGACACAAGTCCCACCGAACCAGACCTCTCCCTGGCTCAACGCTCTAACCTCCCGCTAGAAAAGATCATAATGGCCAACATTCAGGGCCTCTACCCAAAAACTAACCAAAACAAGGTACCATTTCTGAAAGAACTGTCAATAGAAGAGGACCCAATGCTTATTGCCATCACTGAAACACACTTAACAAGCGGAGTAAAAGATGCAGAAGTAAACATAAAAAATTACACACCATTCAGAACTGACCGGGAATCAAGAAGCCATGGGGGTGTCATGCTATACATAAGAAATGACCTCTCCCTAGACACAAGGCAAATCCTTTCCTTCTCTAATGGTGAGATAGAGTTAATAGCTGTCCATCTAAAGTCAATGGACCTCATTGTTGTGAACTGTTACCGTCCACCTCAGTGTACTCTACAAAACTTCAAAACTGCAATTGAACACATTAGCAGACTAATAGATAGTCTCCATAGGCCCATGCCAGATATAATCCTGTGTGGGGACTTCAATTTCCCCTTCATCAAATGGCCCGAAGGCAGTATCTCTGGGGGTACACTAGAGGACCAAGCACAAGCCAGACTCCTACTTGAGCTCACGGATAAAGTTTTCCTCGACCAACAAATAACAACGCCCACCAGACTGCGGAACATCCTAGATCTTTTCTTCACAAGCAATCAAGACACAGTAAGTCATTACAGAATGGAGGAAAACAATCTTCTCAGACCACAACCTGATCACCATCGATACAGCGTACAGGAAAACTGGGACAGAACAACCTGAAGCAAACACTCCAGACTCCTCGCCATTCACAACACTGAACTTCTTCAGTGACAAGATCAACTGGGAACAAGTTCAACGCAGCATCAATGAAGTAGATTGGGACCAAAATATGGAAGAAAATAACCCAAACACCATGCTCTGCAAGCCCTAAACACCAAACTACTGCAGATCTGAAGGGCCCACATCCCAAAAAAGAGGAGAGGAGCAAACATCAAGCATCATGCCATTCCAAGGGACAGAAGAATACTGATGCAGAGGAGAGCTTCACTCAACAAACAACTAAACAAAACACAAAATGAAGGAAGACAACATGCAATCATCTCTAAACTAACTGAAACTGAACAGGAAATTAAACAGTCTCATACAACCCAGAGGATGAGTGAAGAAAACAAGGCAATAAACAGCATCAAACGTAATCCTAAATACTTCTTCAGCTACTGCAAAAAATTCTCCAAATTAAAAACACAGGTTGGACCACTCCGAACAGAGGAAGGCACAATAACAACAAACCCAAAGGAAAACTGTCAGTTACTGCTGCAACAATACAACAGTGTGTATAGCAATCCACAACCTCAAGCAACAATACACAACCCAGTTTCCTTCTTTGCCGATAACCCAAATAACCCGGCCACACTCACTGACATTGATGTTACGGCAGAGGACATCACCATGGGCATCAAAGAACTGAAACTGAACTCTGCAGCAGGACCAGATGGAGTGCCGGCCATCCTGCTACTAAAATGCAGTGAGGCTCTGGCACAGCCACTACTCAAACTGTGGCGGTGTTCCCTGGATACAGGAACAGTACCGAGCCACCTTAAGAAAGCCACCGTGTGTCCAATATACAAGGGTGGAGACAGAAGCCTATCCAAAAACTACAGACCAGTGGCTCTTACATCACACCTCATCAAAGTTTTTGAGAAATGTGCCAGAAACAAAATCATTGCACATATGGAAGACCACACCCTACATAGTGTCAATCAGCATGGGTTCAGGAAGGGGAGGTCCTGCCTGTCAAAACTCCTGCCACACTATGACTGGGTCTTACAGAACCTGGGAGAGGGAAAAAATGTGGATGTTTCTGGATTTTGCCAAAGCAATTTACTCCACAAAAGCAAGTCTCTGGGAATCACAGGAAAACTGGGGCTCTGGATACACAACTTCCTCACGGGACGGACTCAATCAGTCACAGTGAATGGATACAAATGTGAAGAAGCCGAAGTAATTAGTGGAGTACCACAGGGTTCAGTGCTGGGCCCACTGCTCTTCCTAATACACATGGGAGACATTGGCAAGAGGGTGGAAAACTCTTTCCTCTCCTCATTTGCTGATGACACCAGTATCAGCCATCCAGTCACCAGTGTGGAAGAAGTACTCCACCTACAAGAAGACCTCAACACAGTATATGCTTGGGCTGCGGCAAGCAACATGGAATTTAATGAAGAAAAATTTGAAATGTTGAGGCACGGTCCAAACCAAAACATCAAAGAGGAAACCAAGCTGCACACCCAAGGATGGAAAGACATCACCCCACAACCACATGTGAAATGCCTCGGAGTTCACCTCAGCGATGACTGCTCCTTCCAACACCACATCACGGAGACAGTGAAGAAGGCTAAGGGGATGGCAGGCTGGGTGTTGAGAACCTTCATCTCCAGGGAGCCTCAAGTAATGCTCACCCTCTGGAAGGCCCTGCTACAACCCACACTGGACTACTGCAGCCAGCTATGGTCCCCTCACAAGAAGGGTGACATCCAACAGCTAGAGACAGTGCAAAGGTCATTCACCAGACAGATCAGAGGGTTGAGGGACCTTGACTACTGGGATAGACTCAAGGAACTAAGCCTCTACTCACAACAGAGAAGAAGGGACAGGTACCGAGCCATCTACATGTGGAAGATCCTGGAGAAACTGGTGCCTCACCCCACACCCTCTGCACTACAACCCTACACCACTGAAAGGACTGGACGCAAGTGTGGAAGGAGAAGCTTACCAACAAGAGCCCCACACAAAATAAAGACCCTGCTCGCAGCCAGCCTAGCGTATGAAGGGCCAAAAATATTTAATTCACTCCCAAAGGAGGTGAGAGGCATTACTGACTGCACAGTGAACACCTTCAAAACTGGCCTGGACGGGTTCCTGGGGTCAGTTCCTGACGAGCCTCCAGTACCGGGCTACACTGCCAGATGCAGGACCTCCAACTCCATACCGGCCCAGGTGGAACTAATGAATAGAGACGCCAGGGTGGGAAGCAGCGGTGGACCACCACGACTGAGGCATAGACCTCTAAACAACACCAAGTAAACCAAGATAGCGAATGGGTCCTATTACCAATATTTACCAAGGTTAGTGTAAGTTTAGGGTGTAAGGGTGAATTTATGGTGGGTTAGTATGTTACAGGGTGAGGTTAGGGTGGGTTTAAGTAATGTTAGGAGAATATAACTTAGGTTAGGTACATATACGACAAATATTAGAGTACAAAGAAAGTGGAATTGGAGTTAGGGTGAGTTTAGGGTGTAAGGGTGGGTTAGGATGAGTTTTAGGAGGGTTAGTTAGGTTAGGGTGAGTATGGGTGAATTGAATTAAGTTTAGGTTAGTTAGAGTGAAGATATGTGGATTTAGGGTGAGGTTAGGGTAAGATTAGGGTGTTAGAGTGAGTATAAGTGAGCAAAGGTTAATTCAGGGTGTGTTAGGGTGAATTTTGATAGCTTAGGGTAGAAATATTCACGTTAGGTTAGGATACGTAACTATAGGACAAATTTAAGAGTGAAGGAAGGGTGAGTATATCATAACTACACCTTATCACCCTAAATAGTCATCCTTACACACACAAACACACACACATACATACATACATAAACACACACGTTTTACTTACAGAAAATCTTTTATGTAAATTCTACATATATTTCCGGTTTTGTATTTCACGCGATTATCCATTTTCCTTCTTCCTCTTCTTCTTTATCGCGTTTCCTCCTCCTCTTCGTAAAGCTGGAAAGTGTCGATTAATAAGGTTAATAAGGGACAGAGCTTTAGGTGATAATAGGCATGTTTTACGCGTGAAATTTACTGTTGTTTACCCCTGTGACCTACATTTTTTCACTCAAGCATATTTGAAAATTCTCCCAGTTTGCATCCCTCAGCCTCCATTTCTCCTTGTGATCTGACACAATATCATCTATCCACATCCAAGTAACACTTTCACGCATCTTCCCATTCACTAACACAAAATTTATCGCAGACTCCCGATTCGTTGCACTCCAAGTCACACGTTTCTCTGCTAAGGTCTCATTTAGTTTTTCTAGATTCACCTCATCCATGAACTCCGCAAGCATCTCACCATTCTGATTCACTGGCTCACCTAGCATACCTAAATGTGCATTCATATCATCCATCACCATCACTCTCTCTCCAGCATGTTCTCTTACAATCTTCTTTAAAATCTTATACTTCATGCTGTTCTCCCTTCTTGTACTTTCACCCTCAACTGTCATGTACACCACAATCATTATCATCCTTTCACCTCTACCCTGCTGACCTATATATTCTACTCTTACAGCTAACACATCCTCACTCATGGCACTGTTTCCTACATCTATCTCATCAACCTTAAAGTTTCTTTCTTTCCTGTGAAGGAAGGCTATGCCTCCTCCCAGTGTTTCCTGTTGTTTTACGTGCTTTTCCAATCATTACATACTCACTACTGTCCATTTAAAACTTCATCCCTCAAGTGTGTTTCAGTCACTCCAACCACATCCAATTTCCATTCATTCAGCTCTTTGCATGCATCCTTAAACTTTCCGATGCCCCATCCTCTCACATTCACACATCCAACCTTCATACAGTTCATCACTTGGTGGGTGTCTTCTCTTCTTCCTTTATCATTCACTCTATACTTGTTGAGGCTGCCGGTTCACCTCCTGTTCCAGTCGCGTCTCAGTCACACCTAACCTAACTGTCTCCTCTGGTTTTCCGGCCTTCCGGAAAACTGGTTCACTGGATATGCGGGCGACAACAAACTGCTTGAGTCTGTACAGAGGAGATGGACTAAACGCATTCAGGGCCTCCATGACATGAGTTATTCAGAAAGACTGACCCAGCTGAACCTATACTCTGTAAAAGGAAGGCTTCTTCGAGCAGATCTGATCAAATATTGGAAAATTCTACATAGAAAATCAGCCATACAGCCCGAGATTCTGTTTGTACTTGCCCCATCAGTGGCCACGCGAGGTCACGCCTACAAACTCTTCCCAACTCACCACAACTTGGAATCAAGACACAAATTTTTCTCCCAGAGACGCATCCTTCTCTGAAATTCTTTGCCTGTCCAGGTTACTGAAGCTGACGCATTGATCCCATTCAAACGGCTACTTCATAATGCTTTGGGTAACTTATTATTCAAATTCAACGATTAATTGTACTTGAATGTCTTTCAAATGCTGCAAATGGTGAACACAATCCAGCCATTACTATTTAAGACAGTATTGTAGATTGTATATCACTTGGTCTGGCACACCAGCAGCTCTGGGCTCCCCTCTCTAACTATTTCTTACAGCCTTCTGCTTACCTAGTGCTATACTTCATAATGCAAGGCAGCCAACCAGGTAAGTCCGGAATAGGGGGATAGGGTGAGACTTACAGAACGAATGATTAGAGAGAGAAACAGATAAACAGAGAGAGAGAGAGAGAGAGAGACCCTACCCCCCTCCACCCATAATAATAATAAGGAAACAATTAATAACACTTAAATTACCTTTCCAAGGCCATTACATATAAACATATTGCCTAAAAAAAATATTACAACCACCATTTTTACCTGGTATTCTTACCTGGTGGGCTTCCCGGACCCTGAATGTGATTGCTCGGTACAGGACAGAGGAAGCCACACACTGCTGGTGCGCCAACCCCGAAAAAGATATAGTACAGAAAGAAAGCAATGTTATGAAAGGGTTGGAAGATGCACCATACTCACCTGGTTGGCTACCCCGTTACACATTTTTATTATAAATATTTTGAGGGAGATTAGCTAGTTTGAAATAAGGGAAGCCCACAACTGCTGGCACGCCAGCCCCTCTTCTATGCATGTCAATAATGAGGAAGATCAGGAAAAGGGGCTGAGTTTTGTGCCATGTGCACAAAAGATACACAGCTGAGAAAATTACAGAGTAGAGCTTTAATGTCAGTCTACATATTCAAAGAGTGTTTGTCCCAGTTGGCCATTACACACACACGTACACTAATTTATCACCACACACCTGTTATGCGTCTGTGGTGTGTGTGATGTGTGGTTGTGGTGATACAGTGATGAGTTACAGCACCTCCTCTCCACCTCTTTACACAGTCTGGCAGTGAATGGAAATGATGGTAGAAGGAAGGAGGGATACGTCACTGTTAGTTGTGACGTCACGATTTAGGTTTGTGTATATTTTGTTTTTATTGTGTTTTAGTGTGTTTTGTGGGTGGGTGTATGTGTGGTTTGGGTTTATTTGGTGTGTATGTGTTTTTGGTGTACGTGTGTGGTGTGTATGTGGTTTTTTTTTTAGGTTTTGTAAAGGGACTAGTTTTTGTGTCGTCATTATTGGTAAGTTGATGTTGAAATGAAAGTCTTGCTTATACTATTATAATCTAAAGATAGAATTAATAGTTATATATACATTTTAGTGTTGGAATTATTTATATGTTATTTATATATACACATTAGATGCAGTACGGCGTTAATAAGGTCAATGCATTAAGTTGTTATTGTATAAATATTAGTTATTAAAGCATAATAAAATAAACTAAGACTTTCCATAACCTCACAATAATTATTTAAACTTATTGACCTGAGTTGAATTAATAAAAACGATGTTATTATAATTATTTTCATTATTATTCTAAGTTTCATTTGATTTATTTCTGTCCCTCAGTTGGCGCCCAAAAATCTGTGAGAGAGAGAGGGATCGAAATGGGAGAGGATTCTGGTGTTATTTAATCATTATTCTCCTGCTTTCTGGCCTGCTTGTGGGCGTCCTGCTGTAATATGAAGGGCGGCAGGCTCAGACCTACCCGCTACGCCCATTTTGAAGGCCACACCGATGTTTGTTACAGTAATGATGGAAGGTAAGCTAAGGTCGATCTAATTACACGAGGTAGAAAATGGTTGGTGTGTTTTCAATTGGTTATTATAGGTTTAATATTTGTTTTATGGTATTTTGTGTTATATAATAATGTGTTGTGGGTTTTATTAAGTATCTGGTGGTGGTATTGTTTTTTTATATCTGTTTTAGTTTAGGCGTGAGGATGAAATATGAAGGTGTGTGTGTTTCTTGGTCCTAACTGAAGCTGGAGGTGTAGTTTGAGGTTCAGGCTTGTGGTGACAGTGCTGCGTGATGGCTGGAACATGTAACATGTTACAGCGGGTACAGTCCCTTGTAGACCAATAACTAGTGTTGTGTGCCGCCTCTTAAGCCTTGGACTCCAGATTACTGAAACGTATTTGAGGTGCGGCAAGATTAAGCTTTTGTAGAGGTGAAGGAAGGTAGGTAGTGTTATCCGTGGGTGTAAATGTTAACTTAAGTGGTGCTAGTATCCGATTGGTTTGATTTACTTGGATTTGCACGTGTTGGGGGAGTTGCAACCGTTCGTTACGCCCACGCCCACGCCCAGGTCGTGTGTTGGTGTGTTCGGGGTTTTGTTATTGTTTTATTGTGTATTAATTTTTGTTTTTCACTCTCTCTCTACACATTATTCTCCTTCCTTCCTTCCTCCTTCTCATCCTCCCTCTCTGTCTCCCTTCCTACATCCTTCATTCCTCTCTCTTCCTTCCCTCTTTCCCTCCCCTTTCTTCCTTCATTCCTTCCTATCTTCTCTCCCTCTCTTCCTTCCTTCCTCCCTCCCAACCTCTCTCAACTATCTCTCTCTCCTTTCATCTCCCTACCATCCTCTCTCTCTCTCCCTGCTTCCTTCCTTCCTTCCTTCCTCCCTACCCTCTCCCTACCTTACCCCTAATCCCCCCCCTCACACACACACACACACACACAGGTACATCATTACGTGTGGTTCAGATGGCGAGGTACGAGTGTTTGAAGGACTTGATGATGATGACTGTAAAACGTTCCCTGTGGCGGACTGTGCATCTGCTGTGGCCTATAGGGTGAGTACAGGTGTGTTTAGGGTGAACTTAGGGTGTGTTGTGTTTTGGGTGATGTTTAGGTGGGTTTAGGGTGTTTTGGGTGGGTTTAGGGTGGTTTTGGGGGTGTATTAAACCTAACTTAACCTTTCCTTCTCTCCCTTCCCTTCCCTCCCATTCCTCCCACACTCACCCCTTCCCCCCGTTCACCCATTCACCCGTTCACCCACCAGGCCGGCTGTTTCCTGGTGGCAAATGACTCCAACCTGGTTCAATCGTCCCCTTGGGCGTTCACCCAACGGCGTCATCACCCGCTTGTCGGCACCCGCTACGCATATTGTTGTCAGCGCTGATGCTAAACGGGTGGCGTGTGCTGGCAGGTACGCGATTTTATTATTATTATTTTTATTTATTATTTTTTGTTTTATTTATTTATTTATTTTACGGTGTTTTTGTTTTGTTTTGTTTTTATTTATTTGTTTATTATTTATTTTTTTCAGTGTTTTTTACGTGTGTTTGTTGTTTTATTTATTATTTATTTATGTTGTTTGTTGTTTTCGTACTAATCCAATGCTCCTCTCTCTCTCTCTCTCTCTCCTCTCTCTCTCTCTCTCTCCTCTCTCTCTCTCTCTCTCTCTCGCTCTCTCTCTAATCCACACATCTCTCTAACACTTTCTCTATACGCACACAGTGACATGAAGATCCGCGTACACGACACCATTGCGTACAGGGATAAGGAGTACACAGGCCACACGGCACCTGTACTGTCGGTGGCACTCGACCCCAAAGGTAAGGAGGAAGAAGAGGTTAGGTTAGGAGGAGAGAGGAGGAGGTGATGGTAAGGTTAGATGGAGGAGGAGGAGGAGGAAGAAGAAGAGGAGGTTAGGTTAGGTTAGGAGGAGGAAGAAGAGGAGGTTAGGTTAGGTTAGGAGGAGTTTAGGAGGAGAGGAAGAAGAGGAGTTAGGTTAGGTTAGGAGGAAGAGGAGAGAGGAGAGGAGGAGTGATGGTAAGGTTAGATTAGGAGGAGGAGGAAGAAAGGATTTAATTTAGATGTAGGAGAAGGAGGAAGAGATGGAGGAGGAGAAGGAGGAAGAAGATTTAGAGAGAGAAATAGTACTAGTACTACTACTATAATAATAATAAAAATAAAATAGAATAATAATAGTATACCACTACCTAACCTAACCTAACCTAACACCCTACCCTCACCCTTCACCCTATCCTCCCCTTACCTACCCTTCACCCTATCCTCCCTTCCCTTCCCTTTCCTCCCTTACCCAACACCCTAACACATCCTCACCCTTCCTCCCTACCCCCCCCCTTCACCCTATCACCCTAAACAGGAGACTACATCGCCTCCTCTTCATGCGACAGTACAGTACGCGTTTGGAACCTAAACACCGCTGTGGTAGAAGTCTCCTGGTCCGTTCTACCACAAACAAACAGCTTCTCGGCTTCAAACACCCTATGCCGATTGGACTTCTCACCCTGCAGACTCACCCTAGCTGTGCCTGTGGGTCAGAAAGTCTTGATGTACGACCGGGAAGGATGGAGGGCGGATGGCGAGCTGACCTGTGATATGGTGCTGAGGTGAGTTTAGGGTGAGAGTGTGTGTGTGTGTGGTGGAGGGAACGGTGGTGTGTTGTGTTTTGAAATGTGTATGTATGTTTGTGGAAATGTGATGTGTGTGGGTGTGGGTTTAGAGTAAGTGTGTGTGTGTGTGTGTGTGGATGAGAGGGAAGGGGTGTGTGTGTATGTGTATGTGGATGTGTATGTGTTTTGTAACTGTGTATGTAGGTGTGTGTGTCTTTTTCTGTGTATATATGTGTTATAATATTTTTTTCCTTTCTATCCTTCACCTGTTCTCACCCTAATTCACACCGCAGGACAACACCTGGGCCTCACCAACGGGGTACAAAACGCCGCGCGGGTGAACCACCACTCCGGGTGTACGTAGCGGGTGACCTCTTCCCTCCTCCGGGTGTCAGCATGGGGAGAGACGGAGGAGGAGGAGTTTTCACTAGTAGATAAGGGCTCAGTCGTAGGATTACGCTGATGATGCCGAAGGGACATTTATAGGACTCCCTGCTGCTGCCGCTGCTGCGCTGCTGGGAAGGAGGTAGGATCCTGTAGGATAGTGTTTAGGTAGGTGTAGATGGTAAATAATGGCTGTAGGATGTTTGGATGATTGATGTTTACTTATTGTAGGATTCTCAATAATGTCTGTGATGGTATGATGTTCACCCGTCGTATTTCACAGCTGGGGGAAGGAGGATTGACGGGTGAACGCGGGGGAAGGGTGAAGAAAAGAGGTTTGTTTTGATATTTCATTAATAGTTGTGTATATATAAAATGTTCACCCATACACACAGCTGCCGGGTGATGGGTGAAGGGGTGTTAACGGGTGTATGGGGGAAGGGTATGAATGGGTGAATATTATCTATTATATTATGTAGAAAACTGAAGGAGGAGAGAGTTATTTTAGAAAACGAGAGATTGAAGGAGAATTAAGAGAGAGAGATGGAGAGAAACCTACCATATATCTTAACTCCAAATGCTCCGGAGACATGCCCGGCTGGAAGGGTTTCTGTACCTCCGGCAGCTTGACCTCGATGACCCGCGGGGCAGCCAGGTCACCGCCTTAACCTGACCCAACACTATCACCTGTAGAATAGTGAAAAAAATATGAAAAAATGTAGAAGAAAGTGTATTTTTTTCAATTCTCTACATATAAACATAATTCTACAGTACTATAAGATATCCTACAGCCATTATTTAACATTCTACAGCTTCCTAAACAATCCTACAGCAATATTTACCATCCTACAATATTTAAACATCAATATCCAACATCCTACAGCCATTATTTACCATCCTACCTCCTTCCCCAGCAGCAGCGGCAGCAGCGGCAGCAGCAGCAGCAGCAGCAGCAGCAGGGAGTCCTATAAATGTTCCTTCGGCATCATCAGCGAATCCTAGCTGAGCCTTTATCCTACTTAGTGAAAACTCCTCCTCCTCTCCCCTGCTGACACCCGGAGGAGGGAAGAGGTCACCCGCTACGTCACCCGGAGTGGTTGGTTCACCAGCGCCGTTTTGTACCCCGTTGGTGAGCCCAGGTGTGTCCTGCGGGTGAATTAGGGTGAGATTCACCCTACCTCTCTCTCCCTCTCACTCTATCACTCTATCTCTCTCTCTATCTTTCCCTACCGTCACCCTACCCTCACCCTAACCTCATCCTACCCTCACCCTAACCTCATCCTACCATCACCCTATCCTCACCCTTACAGCTAGCGTGCCGCAGTGAGAGGGAGTGCCGGGCCTTAGAAATAGGTCAATTAATGCCTAATTTAAACACACTGGAATTAGCCATTAGATACTCAAGCAGATTAGGCAGAATGAACTTAGCAGAAAAATTAGGTCTGGTAGCGGCTGGGAAGGAGGAGGAGAAAGAAGAGGAAGGAGGAGGGGTATGTGTTTGTTAAGAGAAGAGAGGAAGAGAAGGAGGAGGAGGTGGAAGAAGAGGATGTTATTAATTAAGAGAGTAAGGAAGAGGAGATTTGATAGTGGAGTAGGATTAGAGGGAGGAGGAAGGAATAAGTGAAAGAAAGAGAGGAAGAGAGACGGATTAATAGAGAGATAGATAGAGCCAAGAGAGAGACAAGAAGAGAGAGAAACTATATTACCAAAAGATGTGGGTAGCAATCACCGTAGACTTTCACACCAAATTACACCCCAAGCCAAAAACACACGCATACTTACACAAAAACACACACACAGCTACACACACTTAACCCACACACACCAAAACTTACACACATATACCCACACACGCCCACACACGCCACACACGCCCACACTCACACCAACGCTTACCAATGCACGAAGACCCTCTTAGCGTACATCAAATCGAACTTATGATCCAGCCTTGCCCAAGCCTCGGCTATAGCAGTAGTATTGGACAGCATACAGACAACACGGGCAACCTTAGCTAAGTCTCCCCCGGGAACCACAGTAGGAGGCTGGTAATTGATGCCAACCTCAGGGGATAGGAAGTGGATGTTAGGTGGATGAGAAATATTTTTTTTTCATGTTGAGAAAATTTGAATATTATTTGTTGTTTTTTTCTGTATCATATTTCACACACACACACACTCTCTCTCCTCTCCTCTCTCCCTCTCTCTCTCTCTCGTCTCTCTCCTCTCTCTCTCTCTCTCTCTCTCTCTCTCTCTCTCTCTCTCTCTCTCTCTCTCTCTCCTCCTATTTTATACAAGGAAGAATTGTATTTTTTCTTTATTTTTGTAAAAGGAGTATAAATAAATAAAACTTCAAAACATTTATTTATTTATTTATTTAAAAACATTCCTTTAATATATTTTTTTTCTTCGTGTATATCAATGTCTATAAAAATGTCGTGTTATTTCATTTATATTTTCTACATTGCTTATAGATATATATAGATTATACTTTATACTTATACATAGATAGATATAGATATAATTAAAGAGTTTGTGTTGTCTATACAAAACAAACAAACAAAGATCATTTAGTTAAGATTTTATATAATTAATTGTAAATATAAATCATTAATAATAATAATAACATCAATAGTAGTAGTAGTAGTAGTAGTAGAGGTATAGTAGTAGTAGTAGAGGTATAGTAGTAGTAGTAGTAGTAGTAATAGTAGTAGTAGTAGTAGTAGTAGAAGTAGTAGTAGTAATAGATAGAGAGAGAGAGAGAAACAAACAAACAAAATAATTTCAAAGGAAGAAGAATGAAAGATTATCTCTCTCACTATGCGTTCCTGAGCTTAGCAAGTCTTTGAGTAAGTTCATCTTGATCCTGACTTGCTTGGGTTGCCGTCATGCCCACGCCCAAGGTAGAGGTGCCGCCCGTGGGAAAGCTCCGTGTTCAACTTAAGCCTGTGGGTGGGGTAAGGAGAGGGTGCGTTAGTGTGTGTGGGTGGGCGGGGGAGGATAGGAGGGCAAGATAGGGTGTGTGGGCGTGGGTGTTTAAAGTGTGTTAGGATGGTGTGTGTGTGTGCGTGTGTGTGTGTGTGTAGGAAATTAACTTAAAAAAAACAACAATAAATATCAATAATCCAAAAAAAACAATAAAATTTCAACCCCAAGCAAACTTAAACTCATACATCCTCATCTTCCTCCTACGCCTCCTCCTACAGATCCTACGACCACTGACCCGGCTTCATCTGCGACCTGGGTCATGAGTCCGTTGACAGAGTCCTGCGGGATGGCTGTAGTCACCGTCTGCCCCATAGCAGTGTCCATGTAGGAGCTCTGAACGTCTAAATCCTCAAATTGATGTTCAAATTTATCCATTAACGTCGATATTTTTTCTAAGTTCATACTCTTCATAGCGGCTTCCAGGTTTTTGACAACGCCTGCCATGCTCTGGGTCACCTGTGGGGCTAGGTTAGGTTAGGTTAGTATGGGGTTGGGTTGGGTTGGGTTGGGTTAGGTTAGGTTAGGTGGGGTTAGGTTAGTATGGGGGGGGAAGGGTTAATTAAAATATATATACATAAATACATTAATAGATAGTGTGTATATATCTTAACTTAACTGTAAAAAAATAGTAAAATTTATTTATATATATATGTCAAAACTAAGAAAAATATATATTAATTTTTAGTTTCTTGAGAATAAAAATGATTAATTCTTATTTATATAACTTTCCTTCCTTCCTTCCTTCCTTCCTTCCCTCCTTCTCCCTTCCTTCCCTTCCCTTCTCCCTTCCTTCCTTCCTCTCCCTTCCTTCCTTCCCTTCCCTTCCTTCCTTCCCTTCCCTTCCTACACACACACATATATACGTACACACAGAAAATCAACGTACATGCACACACACACCCATACGTACACGCAGAAAATCAACGTACACACACAGTTAACTAACATACACACAGAAAATCAACATATACACCCATACATACACAGAAATTAATGTACACCCCCAAATAACTAATGTACACACACATCCACCTATACTGTACAACAAAATCCAAACGCACCCCTAAATAACTAATGTACACACACACACCCCCATACGCACACATAAAAATCAACGTACACACCTATACGTACACACAAACATGTGCCATAAAACCCCAATAACCTAACTTACACATATACGCACATAGAGACAGATGTAGCCATGTACGTACACAGCCAAGAATCACACCCACACACACACACCCTACGTACACACAAAACCCACCGTACACCCCCAAATAACTAACATGCACACACCCCACACTCATACGCACACAAAAAAATCACATACACACACAAATAACTAACGTACACAAACCCACCCCACACATACACACATAAAATCAATATATAGCACCCATACGTACACAGAAAATCCACGTACAACCCCCAATAACTAACGTGCACACATACACACACAAAGGACCCACACGTACACACCCAGTAGCTACACACATACACACACACACAGAAAATTACATATACACACACATCCACCCCCATATACTAACATACACACACACAGACACTTATACGTACACACCAAACCAAGATAACTAACGTACACAGACACCCATACATACACACCAATCCCACATACACACACACCCACACCCATACACACACATAAAAATTCAACATACACACACAAACAGCTAACGTAACACACACAATTACTAAAATGCACCACAGACACCCTGCGTACACACAAAAACCCATAAAACACCCAGATAACCTAACGTCTACACCTATACGCACACAGGACCGGAGTAGCCATGTACGCGGCCAAGAAGATGCAGTTGAATGTACTATAGCCGCCACCAGTACTTGGACACCAAAGGCAAACTGGTCATTCTTTTAATCCATTGGGGACATCACTCCTCCTCCTCCCTAAAGCCTAATGAGACAGGTAGGACCATTAGAGAGAGAGAGAGAGAGAGATAGAGAGAGAGAGAGAGAGATACAAGCAAAAAAACTACTTTCATTTTTAATCTTCAACACACACCTTTCCCTCTTTCTCTCTCTCTCTCTCTTCTCTCTCTCTCTCTCTTGACCACAGTCAATAAAACGATAAAGCCTAGCTACTACTAGGAAGGAGGAGGAGGAAAGATATTATTTATTTACTATTATTAGTTATTATTTTTGATTATGATACATGCAAATTTTCCCTATATATATTCTCACCCCTCCTCCTCCTATTCTCCTCTGTGAACCGCTCTCATTCTCTCCTGTATAAGTACTTGACTTTCTTGCAATAATTGTATAATTTCCTTGTTGAAAATGTGGATAAAAATACATTTATATACATATTTAAAATATACAAATTAGTGTGTGTGTGTGTGTGTGTGTGTGTGTGTGTGTGTGTGTGTGTGTG
>JAPQNM010000014.1:4072724-4084114 GCA_029783475.1 Metacarcinus magister | reverse complement strand
AATATTGATGATAAAAATATATATTGATGATAAAAATAAATATTGATGATAAAAATAAATATTAATGATAAAAATATATATTAATGATAAAAATATATATTAATGATATAAATAAATATTAATGATAAACATATATATTAATGATAAAAAATAAATATTAATGATAAAAATAAATATTAATGATAAAAATATATATTAATGATAAAAATATATATTAATGATAAAAATATATATTAATGATAAAAATAAATATTAATGATAAAAATAAATAATAATGATAAAAATATATATTAATGATAAAAATAAATATTAATGATAAAAATAAATATTAATGATAAAAATATATATTAATGATAAAAATAATATTAATGATAAAAATATATATTAATGATAAAAATATATATTAATGATAAAAATATATATTAATGATAAAAATATATATTAATGATAAAAATAAATATTAATGATAAAAATATATATTAATGATAAAAATAAATATTAATGATAAAAATAAATATTAATGATAAAAATATATATTAATGATAAAAATATATATTAATGATAAAAATATATATTAATGATAAAATTAAATATTAATGATATAAATAAATAATAATGATAAAAATATATATCAATGATAAAAAATAAATATTAATGATAAAAATAAATATTAATGATAAAAATATATATTAATGATAAAAATATATATTAATGATAAAAATAAATATTAATGATAAACATATATATTAATGATAAAAATAAATATTAATGATAAAAATAAATATTAATGATAGAAATATATATTAATGATAAAAATAAATATTAATGATAAAAATATATATTAATGATAAAAATATATATTAATGATAAAAATATATATTAATGATAAAAATAAATATTAATGATAAAAATATATATTAATGATAAAAATAAATATTAATGATAAAAATATATATTAATGATAAAAATAAATATTAATGATAAAAATATATATCAATGATAAAAATATATATTAATGATAAAAATAAATATTAATGATAAAAATAAATATTTGCGCTAATTGGTCCACTGAAGACTATTTAAGAAGGAAGACACAAAGGAGGAGGAGGAGGAGGAGGAGGAGGAGGAGGAGGAGGGTGAGAATATTATGATATTGCTGTAGGAGTTTGGAGAGAGGGAGAGAGAGAGAGAGAGAGAGAGAGAGAGAGAGAGAGAGAGAGAGAGAGAGAGAGAGAGAGAGAGAGAGAGAGAGAGAGAGAGAGCGCGATAGAGATAGAGAGATAAATAGAGAGAATAAATAGTTTTAGGCGTATAACACATGCGTATATAGTGTTTAATATTATAGTAATGATGAAACTGAGTCCAGATTCGTGTTCAGTTTGACTGAAAACCTTTAGGTACAAATTTTCATGAAATTCTGAGGTGTGGAAATTTTTCACGAAATTTTGAAGGGTGTCACCTTAGATTTTTTTCATGAAATCATGTTATTCAAAATAACTCGAAAAGTATGAGGTTTACGTAGAAAACATTCATAATAGTAAATATAGAGCAGGAGACGCCCGTTCCTTTGAGCTTTACTAGAATGTAATTGAAATGTAAGTAATGGAGATATTGATATATTTGTATTTTACATGTAACTTCTACTTAATTACATTTTTCTCCTAAACCACAGGAGTAATTTACAAACGGATGACAGCATCAGATAGAACTTGTCAAGCTGAACAACTTTGTTTCTATACATCTTTGTTGTAAGACTAATACTTTACTTGTAAAATGACTAAACTATTTTGGACTCAAATTCTGGTGGAAATCTTCGGGCCAAAAATTTCACGAATCCATTTTCATCACAAATCCACGAAAACTTATATTGAAGTTAAAGGTTTTGAAATTAATAATAATACATGTTAAGGAAGTGTTGCTGTTGGAGTAAATAAATATTGATAATTATAATAATAAATATTAATGATCAAAATAAATATTAATGATAAAAATATATATTAATGATAAAAATATATATTAATGATAAAAATATATATTAATGATAAAAATAAATATTAATGATAAAAATATATATTAATGATAAAAATAAATATTAATGATAAAAATAAATAATAATGATAAAAATAAATATTAATGATAAAATATATATTAATGATAAAAATATATATTAATGATAAAAATATATATTAATGATAAAAATAAATATTAATGATAAAAATAAATATTAATGATAAAAATATATAATAATGATAAAAATATATATTAATGATAAAAAATAAATATTAATGATAAAATTAATATTAATGATAAAAATATATATTAATGATTAAAATAAATATTAATGATAAAAATATATATTAATGATAAAAATATATATCAATGATAAAAATATATATTAATGATAAAAATATATATTAATGATAAAAATAAATATTAATGATAAAAATAAATATTAATGATAAAAATAAATAATAATGATAAAAATAAATATTAATGATAAAAATATATATTAATGATAAAAATATATATTAATGATAAAAATATATATTAATGATAAAAATAAATATTGATGATAAAAATAAATATTAATGATAAAAATATATATTAATGATAAAAATAAATATTAATGATAAAAATATATATTAATGATAAAAATAAATATTAATGATAAAAATAAATATTAATGATAAAAATAAATAATAATGATAAAATAAATATTAATGATAAAAATATATATAATGATAAAAATAAATATTAATGATAAAAATATATATTAATGATAAAAATAAATATTAATGATAAAAATAAATATAATGATAAAAATAAATATTAATGATAAAAATATATATTAATGATAAAAATATATATTAATGATAAAAATATATATTAATGATAAAAATATATATTAATGATAAAAATATATATTAATGATAAAAATATATATTAATGATAAAAATAAATATTAATGATAAAATAAATATTAATGATAAAAATATATATTAATGATAAAAATAAATATTAATGATAAAAATATATATTAATGATAAAAATATATATTAATGATAAAAATAAATATTAATGATAAAAATAAATATTAATGATAAAAATAAATATTAATGATAAAAATAAATATTAATGATAAAAATATATATTAATGATAAAAATATATATTAATGATAAAATAAATATTAATGATAAAAATAAATATTAATGATAAAAATAAATATTAATGATAAAAATAAATATTAATGATAAAAATAAATATGATGATAAAAATAAATAATAATGATAAAAATAAATAATGATGATAAAATAAATATTGATGATAAAATAAATATTGATGATAAAAATAAATATAATGATAAAAATAAATATTAATGATAAAAATAAATATTAATGATAAAAATAAATATTAATGATAAAAATAAATATTAATGATAAAAATAAATATTAATGATAAAAATAAATATTAATGATAAAAATAAATATTAATGATAAAAATAAATATTAATGATAAAAATAAATATTAATGATAAAAATAAATATTAATGATAAAAATAAATATTAATGATAAAATAAATATTGATGATAAAAATAAATATGATGATAAAAATAAATATTAATGATAAAAATAAATATTAATGATAAAAATAAATATTAATGATAAAAATAAATAATAATGATAAAAATAAATATTAATGATAAAAATAAATATTAATGATAAAAATAAATATTAATGATAAAAATAAATATAATGATAAAAATAAATATTGATGATAAAAATAAATATTATGATAAAAATAAATATTGATGATAAAAATAAATATTAATGATAAAAATAAATATTAATGATAAAAATAAATATAATGATAAAAATATAATATTAATGATAAAAATAAATAATAATGATAAAAATAAATATTAATGATAAAAATAAATATTAATGATAAAAATAAATATTGATGATAAAAATAAATATTAATGATAAAAATAAATATGATGATAAAAATAAATATTGATGATAAAAATAAATATTGATGATAAAAATAAATATTGATGATAAAAATAAATATTAATGATAAAAATAAATATTAATGATAAAAATAAATATTAATGATAAAAATAAATATTAATGATAAAAATAAATATTAATGATAAAAATAAATATTAATGATAAAAATAAATATTGATGATAAAAATAAATATTAATGATAAAAATAAATATTAATGATAAAAATAAATATTGATGATAAAAATAAATATTAATGATAAAAATAAATATTAATGATAAAAATAAATATTAATGATAAAATAAATATTAATGATAAAAATAAATATTAATGATAAAAATAAATAATGATGATAAAATAAATATTAATGATAAAAATAAATATTGATGATAAAAATAAATATTAATGATAAAAATAAATATTAATGATAAAAATAAATAATAATGATAAAAATAAATTATAATGATAAAAATAAATATTAATGATAAAAATAAATATTAATGATAAAAATAAATATTGATGATAAAAATAAATATTGATGATAAAAATAAATATTGATGATAAAAATAAATATTAATGATAAAAATAAATATTAATGATAAAAATAAATATTAATGATAAAAATAAATATTAATGATAAAATATATATTAATGATAAAATAAATAATGATGATAAAAATAAATAATAATGATAAAAATAAATAATGATGATAAAATAAATATTGATGATAAAAATAAATATTGATGATAAAAATAATATGATGATAAAATAAATATTGATGATAAAAATAAATAATGATGATAGAAATAAATATTGATGATAAAAATAAATATTGATGATAAAAATAAATATTGATGATAAAAATAAATATTGATGATAAAAATAAATATTGATGATAAAAATAAATATTCATGATAAAAATAAATATTGATGATAAAAATAAATATTAATGATAAAAATAAATATTAATGATAAAAATAAATATTAATGATAAAAATAAATATTGATGATAAAAATAAATATTGATGATAAAAATAAATATTGATGATAAAAATAAATATTGATGATAAAAATAAATATTGATGATAAAAATAAATATTGATGATAAAAATAAATATTAATGATAAAAATAAATATAATGATAAAAATAAATAATAATGATAAAAATAAATATTAATGATAAAAATAAATATTAATGATAAAAATAAATATTAATGATAAAAATAAATATTAATGATAAAAATAAATATTAATGATAAAAATAAATAATAATGATAAAAATAAATATTAATGATAAAAATGAATATTAATGATAAAAATAAATATTAATGATAAAAATAAATAATAATGATAAAAATAAATATTGATGATAAAATAAATATTGATGATAAAAATAAATATTGATGATAAAAATAAATATTAATGATAAAATAAATATTAATGATAAAAATAAATATTAATGATAAAAATTAATATTAATGATAAAAATAAATAATAATGATAAAAATAAATGTTAATGATGTAAATAAATATTGATGATAAAAATAAATATTGATGATAAAAATAAATATTGATGATAAAAATAAATATTGATGATAAAAATAAATATTGATGATAAAAATAAATATTGATGATAAAAATAAATATTGATGATAAAAATAAATATTGATGATAAAAATAAACATTGATGATAAAAATAAATATTGATGATAAAAATAAATATTGATGATTGCATGCCCGGTAGTTGCCAATTTTTCGCTACAATTAATAATTTGGTTTACAGGAATTGCTGTAGACGGCAGTGTAAGGGTTAAACATCAAAATCATAAGTTATTATCTCACTCACTCACTAAACTCTAACTCTTTCAACGTCTTTTCCCTTTTTCTCCTCTCCCACACATCCTATCCCTTTGTTTCTCCCCTCACCTTGTTTTTATGATTACCCTTTTTTTACACACCCTTTCCCTCTCCCTTCCCCCCTACAGAGCCACCCTCCCCCCCCTTAGAAGCCTTGTCTAAACAGCTTAACACAGACGAGTCCTATCATGTGACTAAGTAGGGGATGTGGCACCCTTGACTACCCCCCCTTTCCTCCCTCCCTCTATCTCTTCCTCCCCTCACGTCCTAGATATCCTGTTCCCCCTTATCCCTCCTCGTTCTCCCTTTCCTCTCCCTTCACCCTTCCCCTTCCCTTCCACGTGACACTCCTCTGCCCTTCCTTCTCCCTGGCTCCCTTTCCTTCTTATATTGCAGTTCTTTTCTGTTTCTTGGAGGTCTCTCTGTCTCTGTCTCTCTCTCTCTCTCTCTCTCTCTCTCTCTCTCTCTCTCTCTCTCTCTCTCTCTCTCTCTCTCTCTCTCTCTCTCTTCGTTCACCTAAAAGGACAAATCTCTACCCACATCAATCAAAATATGTTTTCCTTCCCTCCTCCTCTACCTCCCCTCAAGCCCCTCCTCTGTCATTTTCTCTCCTGCTTACCTTTCTTCCTCCCCTCGTCTCCTCCTCCTCCTCCTCCTCCTCCGGCAGTGACCCCTCCAAAGATTCACATAATAATAAGTTTTCCAATTTCACAAGAGGGATTTTTGCAACCTCCTATTTTCCCCTGCCATAAGCTTTCTCCTTTCCAAGCCTCACCCCCCCCCTTTCTCTCTCTCTCTCTCTCTCTCTCTCTCTCTCTCTCTCTCTCTCTCTCTCTCTCAATATACTTTCGTTCAGTAAATGCTAAGTACATATACATAAAGATAAGAAGTGAGAAATATTTGTCTACATAATCAATTATACATTCTTAAAAGTCTTACAACTATAAGAATTTTAGCACAAAACCAAATCCACATTCAAAATAAATATAATATAATTAATACTTGAATAATAGTTATGTGCTTAAAATTCTACCACACACTGCACGATCGACTTCTTATACAGATCAAAGAATGTGTAAAATTCATACAATTCATGGGGAAATATTTTAATTTAATTGTTCCTGAAAGGCATAGAAGCTTTAGATTCAATAACAGATAATCTCTACTAATATCAATTGATATAATCACAGCTGGTAGCGCTGCTCTTAAAATTAAACTGTGCCCGGTTTGGATATTTCAGTATTAAAAGCTTATATGTTATGAATAATCCACAGTGATTATTTTCCCCACATAAAGCCCTGTCACAGGATTTCTTAAAATAATGGTCAAAGTTTCAACAATTTTTTTCGAACATAATTTTTTCCATGAAGCCAATTATGAATTTTAAATATAATATGATAGAATAAAAGCACATCCACTTTTTTGTTCAAATGAGTCAAAGTCACATTTTAATTAAACTTTCCCGCGGTTTCTTACGACAGCATCAAGTAGCAATAACAAAAGTATAAAACATTCAAACATTTAACTATTCAAACTTTCAAACACAATTTTTCTTTTACAGGAGAAAAAAAAACAAAAAAACACCTCCATCACTGACTTTTAACAACACTTTCAACAACAAAAATATGCGAACACTTACTTCTTACACCTTCTATAGTGCATAATAATTACACCCAATTATACTTAGATCAACGAAGATCCTCCGTTTAGATAACACACGGCACCTTACCCTGTTTTATCCCCTCTTGCCCTCTCCTCCCTTCCCCCAGCAACCTGCCCTACCCTCCCTGCTTCCCCCTCACCCCTTCCTGAGTAACGAGGTATTTAATTACCAATGGGGCGCGCGTGTTACCCTCCCTGGCTTCTGGTCAGCGAGAGGGAGGGTCGTCAGGGTGGGGGACGTAAAAGTGCCACCAGTAGTAGTAGTAAAAGTAGTAGTAGTAAGAGTAGTAGTAGTAAGAGTAGTAGTAGTAAGAGTAGTAGTAGTAGTGGTAGTAATTGGTTGCCAGGTAAGGGTTTATCAAGGAGAATATAAGTGATATGAGTGTATGTGTGTAAGTATAAGTGACGTGTGTGGTTTATGTATTGGTTTGTGTATTAGTGTGTATGTGTTTCTGTGTATGTGTGTGTCTGTCTTGTGTATCTGTGTCAAGGTGTATCCTGCCCACCTGTCTTGAATGCTGATTGATTACAGGTAGACAGACAGACACAAAAATACACACACACCCACACCCACACACACACACACACACACACACACACACACACACACACACACACACACACACACACTGATTAAAAGAAAAAGAAGAAAAACAAACTCATTATCACACAATCAATAGGAAAACAATTTACCAAACACTCAAAAATTTTCTTCACACTTTTACGAAAGGATGAGAAAAGCATTCCTCTTCGTACGCCATGAAACTGCTGCGTAAAAAAAAAAAAAAAAATCCATAAACTTCAAAGACTCTGGAGAAAATTCTTAACTTATTAAAAATTTTCGGTAATTTTCTCCCAAATTCATTGAGTGGAAATATCTAATGATTGCTTTTCCTTTCTTTTCTCTCTCTTTTTTATACTAATACGATGGGAGATACCTAATGCTTTTTTATGATGTTGGAAAGTTTAGAGAAATATAATAACAATAATAATGATAATAATAATAATAACTAAAATCAGATTTGAACCAGAAAAAACCTGACCAACAGACAACACATAAACAAACGAGCTGACTTGATAAACAGACAGGTAGACAGTGATTGACAGGCACTAACAGCGATGCAAGATAACATACAAAACACAAATATAAACAGAATAAAAAAAAAACCGATCAGGAACAGAGATTGAACACAGACTAACAAAAAAATAATAATAAAAAAAAAATTGAAAAGGACGAAACTAAATAAAATATCGATCAGAAAGCAGAGAAAACAAACATTAAAAAAAAACTGAGAGGAAAAAATACAAAACCAAAAATACTGAAAAAAAGACCATCAGTTGACGAGCCCAAAACCCCCAAAAGAAGGGGTCGTCACGCCCCATTGCTCCCCCTACCACCTACCACCACCACCACCACCACCACCACCACCACTACATTCCCCTCATCCTCACCCTCCCCTTCCCGTTCCGCTTCCCCTTTCCCTCTTCCCCTCCCCTGACCTTTTGGCCTCACAACTCGTGACTTTGCAATGCTCATTTAGCCTGATGGAGGGCAGGGAAAGAATTAAAGGACGACCTGTTAGCGGAGTGTGAGCGGCGTGCCAATTGCTCAGGTGACAGGCGGAGTAGAGGGAGGAGGGAGGCTGAGTGGATGGTACGAGGGAAGGTAGAGAGGGAGTCAGAAAAGGGTAAAAAAAGAGAACGAGAGACGGAAGAGGAAAGGCAGAGATGCAAGAGCAGGGTAAGAGGTAGGATAGGATGGAGGGAGGATAGGAGGGTGTAAAAGCACTGGGAAAGGGAGTGAGAAAGAGGAGTTAATAGGTAGGTGTGTCGGTATATAGGTGAGGGTGAAAGGAGGGTAAAAATGCATCAAGGGCTAGTATTCTTTGCTTTTCCAGACTGGTTTTGCTATTCAACGCATAGGAAATAAGACATTAAATTACTTATTCCCTTTCATTTAATCTCCATGGCTATCAGTGTGTTTCCTCAGTATACAAATAAAGAAAATACATCTCTGGAAATACAATTGTTACTCTTCCCTGCATCACAATCCCACATGCATCACCTTGCCTTAACAAAACACAAGTGAACATATATTTCCCTGTTTTCCTAGTCGTACAACCTTCATCCCTCCCCTCATGTCACTCACCACACCATGTCAATTTCTCAAAAAACGAGTCTGCAGTCAGAGATAAATTTTCCCAAACATTTTTTTAGACATTCGAGGCCTTTGTCTGAACCCTCCTCGTTACGCCATACCACACTAATCACACCACGTCGCCCACCACAGCCTGTCAACCCATACGACCTCCATTAGTAAAAATCCAGCCTCGTCATTCTATTCCTCCTCGTTTGCCCGGTCAGAAGCTGTTATCCTTTAGTACCTCGCCTTGGGGCACCTCGATTTAGACAAACTGCCTCACGTACTTGCTCTAGAGATGTAAAAAAGTCCTCTGGCGCGTGTGGTAAGTGTTAAGACGATTTTGTGGTTGATACTGTCAATGAAAGGTGAGTATTTGGTTGCAGGAGAAAAAGATGTAGCAATAGAAACAGTAGTATTAGGAGTAGGAGTGGTAGTAGTAGTAGTAGCATTGATAGTAGCAACAACAACAACAACACTAGCAATAGAGAAAAGATTACGGTGTTTGCCGAGTTTAATGAGGCACTAAGGACCGAGGATAAACCTTTCTTAATGCCTGTGTACTGCATTCTTTAAACACACACACACACACACACACACACACACACACACACACACACACACACACACACACACACACTGAAGGAGGGTGTAGAGAGGGAAGTGGTAAGGGAGGGAAGGTAAGGGGAGACAAGGTACATCAAGACACAGAAACAAGGCTTGAAGGTCAGGAGGTTAGTGAGGAGAATACCAGAGAAGTTCCGTCCACTCAGGTGATTGACTTAAAAAAAAAGTCTTATCTACAAGGAATTTATAGTAACAATTTTACGTATATATAAAATCGTACAATAATGTTAAATACGTCTTTCTAGTTTGTTTTTCAAGGTTTCTTCACCGTTATATACACCGTGTTTTTGGGTATGAACGAAATCAAGAGACAGGAGATAAGAGGAAGGTATAAAATTAAGGGAATATGAAGATGAGGTATGAAAATGGGGGAGGAATGAGAGTGGAGATGAGGAAGGCTTAGGAGGGAGGGTGGTGAGGTAGGGCAGCCGGCGTCTCTCTCTATAGGGGAAGGTAAGGGAGACTGTGATGTAAAAATAGTTTAGGTTAAGTTAAGTTTCTGTTTCGTTAGGAAGTCTTCTCACTTTGGGTAACCTATTAAACTTGCTTTATTCTCTCTCTCTCTCTCTCTCTCTCTCTCTCTCTCTCTCTCTCTCTCTCTCTCTCTCTCTCTCTCTCTCTCTCTCTCTCTCTCTCTCTCTCTCTCTCAACACAGCAGCATTAGTAGACAATGACACTTTCATTTGTTTCTACTTAAGATTTTATGTCGGAGGGCACATCTTCTCTCTCTCCCCCTCCTCTCCTCCTCCTCCTCTGTCTACACTACTTCCTCCTTCCTCTCTCTTTCCTTCCCTTCCACTTCCTTATCTGTCATCTTTTTTCCCCTACTCTCTCTCTCTCTTTATCTCCTTTTTCTCTACTTCTCCATTTATCTTTACTTCCACTCTGAAGGTGATTAGCAACTCACTTATACTTGCAATTTCTGTCTTTTTCAAGTTATTACGTAAAAAAAATGCTATTCGATGTTGGGAAAAAGGAATAATGATGTAGTTTTGAAATTCTGACTTCACTACTATATATATTTTTTGTATTTATTTGTTTTTTTAAGCTGAGTTTTGTTATATTCACGTATTAATCGTGTACATTCAGGCGA
>JAPQNM010000014.1:4045224-4067724 GCA_029783475.1 Metacarcinus magister | reverse complement strand
TACTTGAGTTAGTTGTCCATACCTGTTGTCCAGCAGGTAATACACTGTCAGGGCTTCACCTCGAGTTACCAAGACATGGGGAGTGAGGTAGAGAGGCTAGTACTCTCTCACTCTCTCTCTCTCTCTCTCTCTCTCTCTCTCTCTCTCTCTCTCTCTCTCTCTCTCTCTCTCTCTCTCTCTCTCTCTCTCTCGCCACACTTGTAACTCTCCTCTCAACACGTACCTGAGGAGAAGAAAAGTTATAATTAGTCAGGTAACATCAGGTAGTAGTAGTAGTAGTAGTACCTCAAACTCTCAAAGTGAAAGAGGGAGGCAAGGCAGGTAAGGTAGACAAAAACAACAACAACAACAACAACAACAACAACAACAACAACAACAACGGCAAACAAACACAAACACACAAAACAAACAAGAGAAAAAAAACAATACATGAAACCACTTAAGAAAACACACACACACAAAAAAAATTGATAATACAACACGGAAAACTCGCCACATCCTGCTCTGTACAGTAACAACCTAAGGGCCGTTTACAGCTGGTGTTAGGAGCTTCAGGCAGCGTTAGGGGGTCGTGTGACGCATGGCTGCTATATTTCTGCTGTCGAAGAGAGGACGTCGGCGTGCTGGCGGTGCTGGAGTTCGTTGGGCAGGAAATATTCATCGTTGCAGGTGTCAGGTTGAATAGATTGTGGAATTCAGGGTGGGAGAGGCGGGCAAGACGACTGGTTTTGAACTATTACTGTGTGTGGAATGTTAAGTTAGACGAGTTTTTGTCGGTGTGTGACAGGACGTCTTGGGAACATGGAGATAGATGATGAGGTGAGCGATAATTAACGAAGAAGAAGAAGAACGAAGAGGAATAGGTGGAGTAGGAAGAGAAATGACAAGGGGTAGGTAGGGAAGGGAAGGGAAGGAGGGATGAAAAGCAGTCATGTTTAGTTGAAGCGTGTGACCAAACTGAACTATAAAACCAGGTGGAGAGTAAATAAAGGGAGATAAGAAACAGCTGAGCATCAAACTAGTGTGTGTGTGTATGTATAAAAAATGAAAGAAAAGAGAAAGAGAAAGAGAAAGAGAAAGAGAAAGAGAGAGAGAGAGAGAGAGAGAGAGAGAGAGAGAGAGAGAGAGAGAGAGAGAGAGAGAGAGAGAGAGAGAATACATATCTCCAAAAAAAGACGTACAATAAAATAAAATACAGCTGGAAACAATTAATTTTTCCGCATTTTATTTTCACTGCTCGAAACGCTGTTGTTTTTGGCTGTGGTGGTGGCGGTGGTGAATGGTGGTGAATGTGGTGAATGGTGGTGAATGGCTGAATAAACAGATGGATGGATGATAGACGAATGAATAGATTAATGGAAATGCAAAACACACACACCACACACACACACACAGACACACACACACACACACACACACACAGCATGACCAACGCACAATGCTATCACGCCTCAAACAATTAGCATAAAGAGCGAACAATGATCATTCCGTGTTATTCTTGCCGCTTTTCCAAACATATTCATCAACGACCACTAAACTCATTACCCTCGTGCCATAGATAGAAATCCTTTATTACGGAGATTCGATAAATAATGACAAATCCCCAACCTCCCCTCCTCCTCCTCCTCTTGCCCCCTATCACCTCCACCCAACACCCACCCCAAAAAATAGGGGGAAAAATGGCCCTTGCAGTGCATGTACGCAATTAAAACACCGCCCTTGTTTTTAATGGAACAAATAAAACTGATCTGTCTGTTAATTCGTGAAATGTGAGCAGCAAGGAAACATTAATTTTTTTTTTTTAATTGCGTTCATCAAATTGGTTTTAAAAATGAGGATAAAAACATCAATCAACTTTCTTTCCTTCCTAGTGCATGTTCCTCGCTCCTTCGCCTCGTCCTATATGTGTGATGCGTGTATATACGAAACACAAACATGACCTACTGCACTTTGGATCGACCTTGACCTCTAGCAGACTAACGCAACATGGATGAATAGGAATGAAGGGCAAAAAGACTAACATACATACATACATACATACATACGTACATAAGAATGATCGGTATAGTAATATGTATAGTGGACAGAAAAAGCAAATTCCAAGAGAAACAAAAGAAACTGTACTTGTGAGAAAAGAAAAGAAAATTATAAGACGTACGAGGAAAAGTGAGACACGAATGAAGGAGAAAAAGAGGAAGAAAGGAGGAAAAAGAAGAAAGAAAAATAAGCATAATAAAAAGGCACAAGTATAACGAATATACGTGATATGAAACGAGACGGAAGGACAAAGTGAAACAGGAGAAAAAATTAATGTAAAAGACCCAGAGAATAAATATAAAAGGCATGCAGATCAACGTTGGAATCATGCAACAGTGCGTGACAAAAGAGAGAAAAAAAAAGAAACCACATTAAAGACCTACCACACCACCACCACCACCACCACCACAGAGCTACCACCTTCTCATCAGTAACACATTAACGCCAACACAGGTAACTACAGGTGTTCTAAGGTTCATCTGAGCACACACACACACACACACACAGCCCCGCCCATCCACGCCCAGCCTTAGATAATGAAGTGAAGAGGGGCTGAAGGAGTACATGTTAAAGTCGTAATGTTGTAGAGGTAAAGGAAGGAGAGATAGTGATGAGACTCGATGAGGAGATGACGAGAGAAAATCGATCTTGCGATAAATATGAGATAAAACTTTAATTCAATGTTATGATGAAGAAAAAATTACGATGAAGACAAATATAAGTTTTAAAAAGAAATCTGTAACGTAAACTAACATTACTTATTAGCTGAGTGGCAACAGAAGAGGAGGAGGTAGAGGAGGAAGATAAGGAGAAGGAGGAGGACTAGGAGGAGGAGGACTAGGAGGAGGAGGAGGAGGAGGAGGAGGAGGAGGAGGAGAGGAGGAGGAGGAGGAGGAGGAGGAGGAGGAGGAGACACACCAAGCCCTCACCGAACATCACTCAGCGGCGCGTTAGCTAAACTAACTCACCGGGCTGGTCTGCGCCTCTCAAAGCCTCCATTATACGCTTGCCTTCCCACTCTGGACCTGCCTCGAGGCTGGCACCGTGCCACGCGCTGACCAGAGCCTCCTTGTGCCGCCCGTGACACTGCCAGACACTTAATCACTCTCTAAAACAGACGGCATTCCACCTGGACCTCACGCTTCCAGGTGGCCTTTGTGGAGTAAAGGAGTAAAGGAGGAGTAAAGGAGTAAAGGAGGAGTAGAGGAGTAAGGGCGTATGGGCGTCTTCCCTAGCCATGCTCCGCCCAAAGAGACCAATGGCCATAAAAAAATAGTGCGTACTCTCATATTAAAGTGAGGAAAGGGGAAGGAGTGGAAGAAAGACTAGACGAACGGAAGAGTGGAGTCCAGGCAAAAGAAAGAGGAAAAAGAGGAACTGAAAGGAATGGGAATGAGGAAAGACAAAGAATACAGAGAGAAGGAGGGTGAAGGAGTATGAAGAGAAGAAAAAAAATGAAAAAGAGGAAGAACTCAAAAGAATGAGGCTGGGTATATATACTGAAGATAGAATTAATGAACCCTGCTGATAAAACTGAATCAGGAATAAAATTAATGATTTCGTGAATTCCTTAACACGAGTGAAAGTGGCTCGCGGATAAAAAGAATGAAAGAAAGATATAAAATGGTGTTTCGATAAAGAGAATGAAAATGTGGCTCAAATCATCTTATTATTATTATTATTATCATTATTATTATTATCATTACTGTCATAGGAAAAACTTGCTCCTAATACCGAACACAGAAAAAACGTAATTACTTTATCAAAATTCTAACCCATTACATTTTATACTTCCTTCCATCAGTAGCAGCACCGCCCCTCCACACGCCTGTATAAGTACCACGCCCTTCCTCATCACGGCCTCACACCACCACGCCCTCGCCATGCACTCCACCCCACCACCCTTCGTGTCTAGCTAATAAAACCTGCAATAATCGAGGTCATGTGTTATCAGAGGTGACTGAGGGTGTTAACTGGGAGGCTCTCGTTAACCTCACTTTTCCTCCTCCTTCCTTTTCCTCCTCTCCTTCCTTTACTCCCTTTCCTTATTTTTTGTCTTCTTTTCTCTCTACTTAAAAATATAAAAAAATTTCATCTTCTTTTTCAGTCTTCCTCTCCCTCTTCTTCTTTTTCTTCTTCTTCTTCTTCTTTTACAGTCTTCCCCTTCCTCTTTCTTCACTTCCTTCCTTCCTTCGTTGGCTCCATTTCAACTTTTTTTTCTTTTCTTTTTGCCACCCTTCCCCTCTCTCTCTCTTCCCCCCTTTAGTTCCTCTCTACTTACCTCTCCCTCTTCTCCTTCTACAACTATCTCTCTTCCTTTCCTCCTTCTCCCTGTCTTCCTTCTCTCTTTCCACATCTTACTTTCTCTCCCTTTTACCTTCTCCCTCTCTCTCTCTCTCTCTCTCTCTCTCTCTCTCTCTCTCTCTCTCTCTCTCTCTCTCTCTCTCTCTCTCTCTTTCTCTACCTCGACCTTTCCCTCCCTTTCCTCCACTCTTTTTTCTCCGTCTACTTCACTCTCCTCCTTTTTTTCTTTCCTTTCTACCTTCCTTCCTCATCCAACTTGAAACACCTGCCAGCTGTAGCCTCCAGTCCCACTCTCTCTCTCTCTTTTTTTCCCCGTCTGCCGGAGACCATCACGTTTCACTCCCTGGAAGCCAAAGAGAGCTGCGGAACGGCGTGAAATTGCCCCTTAATAGCGATTGGACTCCTCGAACTTAACTAGAGGCTAATTGACCGACGGCAAAGCGGTGGTCAGAGTCCTACGAGTTTCCTTGATGACTTGTGGGAAACTATCTATCTCGGTTCTAAAATAAAAATAAAAAGGTCTGGATTTGTAAAAGGTATACAGAAAAAACAAGTCTGGTATACTGTTAAGAGAAATGTTTAGTAGTCACGGGTGTCTGTTAACGAATCCAATGTTCTTAGGTTAGGTTAGTTGTGATGGACAAGCGTAGTGATGTTCTTCGTTATATAAAACAAAAGAGGTTCAGATTGGACTAGAGACAGACATTTTTTTTTTTTTTTACGTTCTCAGTCCACACACACACACACACACACACACACACCAGCCACATGACACATCAGTACTGCCAAGTCGGGCTATTAACCTTGGTAAAGAATAGTCTCATGGTTGAAAAAAGAAGCTTAATCGACTGCCATACACGATAAAAAAAAAAAACACCCACTGATGAGTAAAATGAACCTTCACCTGACTCACTGACCTTTACCTATGAATATTAACATCAAAAAATAATACTTACATCTTCTCTCAGTCTAGTTTTCTTTTGTTTCAGCTGACATGAAGGAGTTTAACGAAATGGCGACGAAAAATGACTGCGTGACACGAAGGAAGACAGACAGATAGATAGATAGATAGAAAGAGAAGAAAAAAGAGAGAGAGAGAGAGAATAGCCTACCCCACGCCGTCTGTATCACCCAAGAAGACCCTCAAACCCACCCTAATGATAACACAAAGTCACAAAGTCCACCAATTTAGCTAATTTACCGATAAACACGACCCCTTCCGGCCGCCCCTCACCACTGCAGTGCCCTAGGGGACCGGGGGAGGCTTTAGGGACAAAAGGTCAGGTAAGGTCACGCCCCTAGCTACCTGAAACCAAGTATTAGGCAGCCAAAGAGGGCACGACAGAAACGCCCCTACCTCTCTCCCTCCTCTCTCTCTCTCTCTCTCTCTCTCTCTCTCTCTCTCTCTCTCTCTCTCTCTCTCTCTCTCTCTCTCTCTCCGCCACACCTCACCTGAAGATAAATCGAGCAATGTGTCTCTGGTAATTGTCCACCTCACCTGTGCAGTTAATTACAGGTGCTCAGGGTCATTTATAGCCGTGAAGTGTATTTATACCTTAGAATTATTCACGGTGTTGAGTGCGGCATTAAAAGGACAGCACCAGACAAGTTAACAGCATGAGAAACATATATAAATCATGCATGCACTGCCTCAGGAAATATGTACATTCAGTTAGGTTGTAAAGAGAATCTCCTGGCACGGTATGATTAGGGTTAAAAATGTAGTGGGGAGGGTGGGGAAGGTGGGGCAGGGTGGGGAAGATGGGGAGGGTGGGGAAGGTGGGGAGGGTAGCCTTGAAGGGTCACTTAAATTGTTTCATGAATAGCGGCGACGAATCTGCCAAGACACGAGCCGGTGGTAAAGTTATGTGTGGGGATGATTTCGTTATTGTTGTTGTTGTTGATGGTGGTGGTGGTGGTGGTGGTGGTGGTGGTATTGTTGTTGATATTAACCTAGGAAAGAGTTGTGTAAGTATCGATAAATGTATATGTGTGCACTGGTTGGTGTCTATGTATGTGTTCATGTGTGTATAAGTATGTATGAAGAAGATAAATAAATAAATATATAGATAGATAGATAGTTAGACAGATAGATAGAGAGAGTGAGAGCATAACCATTCCTGAGTTTAAAATATCCTACGTCTTTAAGCTTACCAGTGTTGCCAAGACTCATATCAAGGAGGAGAAATAAAGTTTACATTTTCTTCTAAGTTGGCAACACTTCCACTAACACCAAGGAAGAACGATAATCAATTGGAGGCAATTTGCAATGTTCGTAAATTATACAGAAAAGTACAAAGAAGTATTTCAGTCAATAGAAAAAACGAAAAAAAATACACTGTAGATGAGAGAGAGAGAGAGAGAGAGAGAGAGAGAGAGAGAGAGAGAGAGAGAGAGAGAGAGAGAGAGAGAGAGAGAGAGAGAGAGAGAGAGAGAGAGAGAGAAAAAAAAAATGAATAAAAAGATAGAAAGATAGAGCGAGGGAGAATGAATTTTTAAGTTCCAAAAAGTTACGAGCAAACATTGAATATCGACTTTCCGAACCTTTTTTTTATAGTTATTCGAAGCGTAAAAGGTTACAAGCAGGAGGCACATCAAAAAGCTGCCAATACGGTTCATTCTAGGCAAAGGAATACATTCTCACATAACACCCACACACCTTAACACACTCAAGCACACTGGCACACGCACAAACCCTTCCCCCCCCCACACACACACACATACTAATAAATCCATAATCACATATATATAACAAAGCCTAAACCTACTTTCTTACACAAGTATACAACATAATGATACACTAATGATCCAATTACCACACAGTAGCAAGCAAATGACTACCACTCCTTATTACACCTCAATTAAAGGTTTTATAATGATTGGAAAGTGAAGACAACACTAACCAAACATATTTTGCTACTTTACAACACCGATCAATGAAGGAAAAACATTAATATAATAAACACATTTTTCTCTTCTCAGCATCCAAACAGTTTTTATCATCCACTTCTCTCTCTCAAACCTCTCCTCTTCCTCTCTTCTCTTCGCCTGTCAATCGAACGAGAGAGGGAGGGAGGGAGAGAGGGAGGAAGGGAATTAGTCCTATGGTACGAAACGACTTTACAACCTGGATGTAAATTGCTTTGCGACATCCACTGACCTCCCATAAAGGTTTACAAGGAAATCTCTATCACGCAACTCCCGGACCTGAATTGTCTCATTACTGCCTTACCTGGTCAGTGCCGGGGGGAAGGTGTGTCTTGTTTTATCATGCAAGTATTCCTCTATTTCTTCCTCTTTGTACTTAAATACTTAGATAAATTCATGTAGTTCTGATATGTTAAGCTTTTCATAATTCCTGTCTCATTAGTGTATCTTTTGTGATTCAGTATTACAAAGAGTGACGGTGATAAAAGTGCAATGTAATATAACAGTTACAAGTACTCCCTTGAGCGCTGTGATTCCCAGCTCATAATGATACAACATAAATCCTTGACGTAAAACAATAATAAACAGTGAAACAGGTATTCTCAAGGGTAACGTGACTCCCACTTTAACAACAATAATAATAATAATAATAATAAATAAACATATATCATTAGTTCTAGTTAGTTAGTTTCAAAAATATAAGGAAAATAAATTATATCCTCTTCACTTGAACTTAGCATAGCGGGTATTCTCCCTCGGGCACCTCGTTTTCTCCTTTCATGTAATGACGGTACTTTAGAGCCTCGCCGGCAGCCACGCCCTCAGGCACACCAAGGGGCTCAAGTAACAAGAAAATCCGTGACCTCATCAGTACCGCCCTGGAGGCCACACTAGAAGGGCGTCACCGTCACCTTCTCACCTGAAACATGACCGCAGACCCTGGCTCCTCGCACCTGCTACAGTGTTGATAATGGACGTGGTATAGATAATGAGAGATAATAATGAGGTGGAGTTAATGTTCGACAACCAGAATGACCTTGGCGAAGAAGACTAAGTTCTCAAGGTCACGCTACGTCTAATAAAACTCAAACCCAACGACGTAAGGAAGATAAAATTACTATCAGGGTGTTTTGTTCTATCAATTAAGTCAAACCTTATTACTATTCTTCTCAGTTCTCGCGTTAACTACTCTCTTTATGGCGTTGGATGTTATATAGGGTCTTCAAGCAGTCCTAAATTGTATGGCCAAAAGGTTATTCTAATGTCCAGTCCATCTATACAGGTGTTTAATGTTCTCGTCCGTCCAGGTACTGACTCTATCTAGTTCCCCCATTAAAGTGTCGGGGAAAAAGTTCGACTACGGGCCATATTTACCTCGAATGATGTTTTTTTTAACTGATTACTATCCTTGTTGTCTATCGTTTTTGCTGTGTCCTTCTCGTTCTCTCTCTCTCTCGCTAATGATAGTAAAAATGATAATAATAATAGTAGTAATAATAATAATGATAATGATAATAATATGGACTCAGCTCTTGGTTAACATTTGCACTTAACAAATAACTGCAATCAGACAAATTAGTTGCTGGCATGATTTCATTGCACATTCCACTTTGCCTTCCTCTTGCCATCTGTCTAAAAGCATGACGCAAACTACATTATTATTACCATTATTATCATTATTATTGCTGCTGTTGCTGTTATTAAAACCACATAAAAACATGCACATAATACACACACACACACACACACACACACACACACACACACAGACATACAGACATGCAGCAGGCAGGTGTAGGCTTCCCCCTCCCCCCCTTTCAACATGGGCGGCATTTGCATAAGCTCAACGCCGCCGACGAAGACAGGAGGCGACACCTGTTTTGTTATCTTGGTAAAGCAGACGCAGAGGGGGTGAAGGGGGGTGAGGAGGGGTGATGGGGGGTGAGAGGGTGAAGGGGGGTGAAGGTGTGAGGCAGAGGTGTGGTGGTTGTGGTGGTGGTGGTGGTATAATAGTACAGTATATATATATTAAAAAAACATCAATTATATCATATCAATATCAATTATATAAATAAATCAAGTAGTATGCTAACCCTATTAGCGAGAGTCAGCTCATCTGATATTAATTTGAGATGATTTTAACCTTTCAGTATTTCACACATTAAAAAAATAGTGTATATATTTTCGTTAACATACAAATAGGCAAACAAGTGACGCTTTACCCTCGACTATAAATGAACAGTTAATAATAGCAGTTTACCTCATTAAAATCCAGTAGGGTTATATTGCTATCTGTTCTTCCTTTGTACTCCTTTCTACCATATAAACAAAATCATCATACTAACAACAGGTATCAGTCTAGCCAAGGGAGCAAGGTGAAGCAGGGCACACACGGGCTTATCTCCAGGGAGTCTACATACAGAAATTCCGAACCAAAGCACAAAAAACAGTGTAATAGCTCCTACCCTGCCTGGATATCGAACCGGGCCCCGCTGCGTGACAGGTGGGAATACAAGGAATTATACTAACAATTACTGCTTATACCTGTGAGTCTATTATTCCATTTTGCAATAATAACGTAAGTGCTTGCATGAATATTGGATTGAGAGAGAGAGAGAGAGAGAGAGAGAGAGAGAGAGAGAGAGAGAGAGAGAGAGAGAGAGAGAGAGAGAGAGAGAGAGAGAGAGAGAGAGAGTATATATATTTAGGCAATGTTTTCTAATAGTCGTTCGTTCAACCTTCTAATGTAAATAAACAAACAAGAAGAAAACGAGTCATGAGCCGGACGGACCCACTTCAGGTAATTATGGCTCATTGTGGTGCTCAGTTTGGTGGCCACACACACACACACACACACACACACACACACACACACACACACACACACACACACACACACACACACACACACACCACATAAATCACTACATAATTCACACACATTATATTATACTACTGTTACAAAGAATACACAAACTCTCTCTCTCCCTCTCTCTCTCTCTCTCTCTCTCTCTCTCTCTCTCTCTCTCTCTCTCTCTCTCTCTCTCTCTCTCTCCCTGACTAAAATAAAATAAGCTATAGGTCATTCACTTTTACATTCATCAAGCCTACCCACACACACGTATACTTACATAAATACTACATACATACATACATAGAAATATACATAAAAAAATGCATTAAGTTTTTCTTGCTTTTTTTTTTTATATCTATTATTGTATTCTGTTTAAACTACAGACTGACATCTCATCAACCTATCGCCCTTGAAGTGTAATAATCTTATACATTTCTCATACAGTAATTCATTGTCATACTATCCTGAAAAAATGTTAAGTGAAAATAAATAACTAAATATACAACGTCATTCAATGTTACCTTGTGCATGCATATCATTCTTAACGTTACAATTATTAAAGTCATTTTCTCTTTCTTTTTATTCTTTCTCTCTTTTTTTTTCTCTCTCGTGATATATTAGCAAAACGTTTATGTGTTTTTTCACTCAAACAAACTATTCTTGGCTTAGTCCTTTGTTTCAACACACACACACACACACACACACACACACACACAACAGGTCTTTGATGTGTTTTTAATTGAAAGCCTTGTTCTTAGTGTCTGTGTGAAGGTTCTTTAAGATAAAACAACGACAGGAAAGTGAGGAGGCGCCCTGGAGGTAAGGCAAGGCTCCTCCTCCTCCTCCTCAACACTTTTATGTACCTGTCCTTATCCTACTACTAGTAAACACCTTCTTGATAACGTCCCACAGTATATAAGATAACAACAAGCTAAGCCAACACGTTTTCCAATACCAGTCATTCCTGTTTCATGCTTTTATTCCCTTCTCCTTTCTCCTCCTTCTCTGATTCTTGCTTATCCTTCACACAAGCTTAAGTACATACCAGGTAACACACAGGTAAGGTAAGTCGTGTCACCTGGCTGTTTCTCTTCATACTTTGAGTTAACAAGGAAAACAGTGCATGTGGCCGTGTGAATAATGACACCCACACACACCCACACACACACACACACACACACATAAACACCTCCCCGCCTGCATGACTTACGGAGGTGTTGTGTGCCAGTGGAGCCTGCGTGACCATGTGCTATACGCTTAACACCTAACACATTGAAGGACTCACGGTTGATACTTTGGCACTGCTCCTACTGCTCCACCTACTGCTTTCATTCTCACCCCCTGCCTCCTGCTTCCTCCTCCTCCTTGCTTCCGCAGTCCTCTTCCTCTTCCTCTTCCTCTTCCCCTTCCCCTTCTTCCCCCACCGTGGCTATCAAGGTAATGGCAACGCGTCTAGGCTAAATTAACCAAGATCATGCACCTCTCTCTCTCTCTCTCTCTCTCTCTCTCTCTCTCTCTCTCTCTCTCTCTCTCTCTCTCTCTCTCTCTCTCTCTCTCTCTCTCTCTCTCTCTCTCTCTCTCTCTCCTGTTCGTTCTTGTCTTATAGTCATGACTCTCAAAGTCTGTGATTTAAGACTAAAGAAATGATTAACTGATGATGATGAAGAGGAAGAGGAGGAGGAGGAGGAGGAGGAGGAGGAGGAGGAGGAAGAGGAGGAGGAGGAGGAGGAACACATAGGAACACATAGGAAGAACAAACAGCAACAGGCCTGCTGGCCCTGCCAGCCATGGCTGGCAGGGAAAGGAAGGCTAACCAAGACCAGACTATCACTATTGTCACTACCACTACTGCTACCACTACTTCCTGGCAAGCGATGTCAGGCCACTAGCGACGTCTTTTGAATCGACATTTCGTAAGTTAGGTACATCAGGATGAACTTACTCAAAGTTTGCTACGTTAACGGATAGTATTTTAGTTGTGGATTTGCTTCTAAATATTTGTCAAGTCTATTTTTGAACGTAGTAATTGTTTTACAATTAAATTCCCACCGCTCGCTCGGTCATGACCGGCCGATCAAAATCTTCACTACTGACTCTGTCACCGGTGCCAATGGCTATGGAAGTTATTTATTTTCATTCCTAAATGCTGCTGCATCAGGATAAGGCTCACTAGAATTAGGTATATAGAGGCAGAAAACAATTCAATTCCCACCGCTCGCTCGGTCATGACCGGCCGATCAAAATCTTCACTACTGACTCTGTCACCGGTGCCAATGGCTATGGAAGTTATTTATTTTCATTCTTAAATGCTGCTGCATCAAGATAAGGCTCACTATAATTAGGTATATAGAGGCAGAAAACAATTCAATTCCCACCGCTCGTTCAGACATGACCGACCGATCAAAATTTTCACTACTGACTCTGTCACCGGTGCCAATGGCTATGGAAGTGATTTATTTTCATTCTTAAATGCTGCTGCATCAAGATAAGGCTCATTAGAATTAGGTATATAGAGGCAGAAAACAATTCAATTCCCACCGCTCGCTCGGTCATGACCGGCCGATCAAAATCTTCACTACTGACTCTGTCACCGGTGCCAATGGCTATGGAAGTTATTTATTTTCATTCTTAAATGCTGCTGCATCAAGATAAGGCTCATTAGAATTAGGTATATAGAGGCAGAAAACAATTCAATTCCCACCGCTCGCTCGGTCATGACCGGGTGATCAAAATCTTCACTACTGACTCTGTCACCGGTGCCAATGGCTATGGAAGTTATTTATTTTCATTCTTAAATGCTGCTGCATCAAGATAAGGCTCACTAGAATTAGGTATATAGAGGCAGAAAACAATTCAATTCCCACCGCTCGCTCGGTCATGACCGGCCGATCAAAATCTTCACTACTGACTCTGTCACCAGTGCCAATGGCTATAGAAGTTATTTATTTTCATTCCTAAATGCTGCTGCATCAAAATAAGGCTCACTATAATTAGGTATATAGAGGCAGAAAACAATTCACTTCCCACCGCTCGCTCGGTCATGACCGGCCGATCAAAATCTTAACTACTGACTGTCACCGGTGCCAATGGCTATGGAAGTTATTTATTTTCATTCTTAAATGCTGCTGCATCAAGACAAGGCTCACTATAATTAGGTATATAGAGGCAGAAAACAATTCAATTCCCACCGCTCGTTCAGACATGACCGACCAATCAAAATCTTCACTACTGACTCTGTCACCGGTGCCAATGGCTATGGAAGTGATTTATTTTCATTCTTAAATGCTGCTGCATCAAGATAAGGCTCATTAGAATTAGGTATATAGAGGCAGAAAACAATTCAATTCCCACCGCTCGCTCGGTCATGACCGGCCGATCAAAATCTTCACTACTGACTCTGTCACCGGTGCTAATGGCTATGGAAGTTATTTATTTTCATTCCTAAATGCTGCTGCATCAAGATAAGGCTCACTAGAATTAGGTATATAGAGGCAGAAGACCATTCAATTCCCACTGCTCGTTCGGACATGACCGACCGATCAAAATTTTCACTACTGACTCTGTCACCGGTGCCAACGGCTATGGAAGTGATTTATTTTCATTCTTAAATGCTGCTGCATCAAGATAAAGCTCATTAGAATTAGATATATAGAGGCAGAAAACAATTCAATTCCCACCGCTTGCTCGGTCATGACCGGCCGATCAAAATCTTCACTACTGACTCTGTCACCGGTGCCAATGGCTATGGAAGTTATTTATTTTCATTCTTAAATGCTGCTGCATCAAGATAAGGCTCACTAGAATTAGGTATATAGAGGCAGAAAACAATTCAATTCCCACCGCTCGCTCGGTCATGACCGGCCGATCAAAATCTTCACTACTGACTCTGTCACCGGTGCCAATGGCTATGGAAGTTATTTATTTTCATTCTTAAATGCTGCTGCATCAAGATAAGGCTCACTAGAATTAGGTATATAGAGGCAGAAAACAATTCAATTCCCACCGCTCGCTCGGTCATGACCGACCGATCAAAATCTTTCAATACTGACTCTGTCACCGGTGCCAATGGCTATGGAAGTTATTTATTTTCATTCTTAAATGCTGCTGCATCAAGATAAGGCTCACTATAATTAGGTATATAGAGGCAGAAAACAATTCAATTCCCACCGCTCGCTCAGTCATGACCGGCCGATCAAAATCTTCACTACTGACTCTGTCACCAGTGCCAATGGCTATGGAAGTTATTTATTTTCATTCTTAAATGCTGCTGCATCAAGATAAGGCTCACTAGAATTAGGTATATAGAGGCAGAAAACAATTCAATTCCCACCGCTCGCTCGGTCATGACCGGCCGATCAAAATCTTCACTACTGACTCTGTCACCGGTGCCAATGGCTATGGAAGTTATTTATTTTCATTCTTAAATGCTGCTGCATCAAGATAAGTCTCATTAGAATTAGGTATATAGAGGCAGAAAACAATTCAATTCCCACCGCTCGCTCGGTCATGACCGGCCGATCAAAATCTCAACTACTGACTCTGTCACCGGTGCCAATGGCTATGGAAGTTATTTATTTTAATTCTTAAATGCTGCTGCATCAAGATAAGGCTCACTATAATTAGGTATATAGAGGCAGAAAACAATTCAATTCCCACCGCTCGCTTAGTCATGACCGGCCGATCAAAATCTTCACTACTGACTCTGTCACCAGTGCCAATGGCTATGGAAGTTATTTATTTTCATTCTTAAATGCTGCTGCATCAAGATAAGGCTCATTAGAATTAGGTATATAGAGGCAGAAAACAATTCAATTCCCACCGCTCGCTCGGTCATGACCGGCCGATCAAAATCTTCACTACTGACTCTGTCACCGGTGCCAATGGCTATGGAAGTTATTTATTTTCATTCTTAAATGCTGCTGCATCAAGATAAGTCTCATTAGAATTAGGTATATAGAGGCAGAAAACAATTCAATTCCCACCGCTCGCTCGGTCATGACCGGGCGATCAAAATCTTCACTACTGACTCTGTCACCGGTGCCAATGGCTATGGAAGTTATTTATTTTCATTCTTAAATGCTGCTGCATCAAGATAAGGCTCACTAGAATTAGGTATATAGAGGCAGAAAACAATTCAATTCCCACCGCTCGCTCGGTCATGACTGACCGATCAAAATCTTCAATACTGACTCTGTCACCGGTGCCAATGGCTATGGAAGTGATTTATTTTCATTCTTAAATGCTGCTGCATCAAGATAAGGCTCACTAGAATTAGGTATATAGAGGCAGAAAACAATTCAATTCCCACCGCTCGCTCGGTCATGACCGGCCGATCAAAATCTTCACTACTGACTCTGTCACCGGTGCCAATGGCTATGGAAGTGATTTATTTTCATTCCTAAATGCTGCTGCATCAAGATAAGGCTCACTAGAATTAGGTATATAGAGGCAGAAAACAATTCAATTCCCACCGCTCGCTCGGTCATGACCGGCCGATCAAAATCTTCACTACTGACTCTGTCACCGGTGCCAATGGCTATGGAAGTTATTTATTTTCATTCTTAAATGCTGCTGCATCAAGATAAGGCTCACTAGAATTAGGTATATAGAGGCAGAAAACAATTCAATTCCCACCGCTCGCTCGGTCATGACTGGCCGATCAAAATCTTCACTACTGACTCTGTCACCGGTGCCAATGGCTATGGAAGTTATTTATTTTCATTCTTAAATGCTGCTGCATCAAGATAAGGCTCATTAGAATTAGGTATATAGAGGCAGAAAACAATTCAATTCCCACCGCTCGCTCGGTCATGACCGGCCGATCAAAATCTTCACTACTGACTCTGTCACCGGTGCCAATGGCTATGGAAGTTATTTATTTTCATTCTTAAATGCTGCTGCATCAAGATAAGGCTCACTATAATTAGGTATATAGAGGCAGAAAACAATTCAATTCCCACCGCTCGCTCGGTCATGACCGGCCGATCAAAATCTTAACTACTGACTCTGTCACCGGTGCCAATGGAAGTTATTTATTTTCATTCCTAAATGCTGCTGCATCAAGATAAGGCTCACTAGAATTTGGTATATAGAGGCAGAAAACAATTCCATTCCCACCGCTCGCTCGGTCATGGCCGGCCGATCAAAATCTTCACTACTGACTCTGTCACCAGTGCCAATGGCTATGGAAGTTATTTATTTTCATTCTTAAATGCTGTTGCATCAAGATAAGGCTCATTAGAATTAGGTATATAGAGGCAGAAAACAATTCAATTCCCACCGCTCGCTCGGTCATAACCGGGCGATCAAAATCTTCACTACTGACTCCGTCACCGGTGCCAATGGCTATGGAAGTTATTTATTTTCATTCTTAAATGCTGCTGCATCAAGATAAGGCTCACTATAATTAAGTATATAGAGGCAGAAAACAATTCAATTCCCACCGCTCGTTCAGACATGACCGACCGATCAAAATCTTCACTACTGACTCTGTCACCGGTGCCAATGGCTATGGAAGTGATTTATTTTCATTCTTAAATGCTGCTGCATCAAGATAAGGCTCATTAGAATTAGGTATATAGAGGCAGAAAACAATTCAATTCCCACCGCTCGCTCGGTCATGACCGGCCGATCAAAATCTTCACTACTGACTCTGTCACCGGTGCCAATGGCTATGGAAGTTATTTATTTTCATTCTTAAATGCTGCTGCATCAAGATAAGGCTCACTAGAATTAGGTATATAGAGGCAGAAAACAATTCAATTCCCACCGCTCGCTCGGTCATGACCGGCCGATCAAAATCTTCACTACTGACTCTGTCACCGGTGCCAATGGCTATGGAAGTTATTTATTTTCATTCTTAAATGCTGCTGCATCAAGATAAGGCTCACTATAATTAGGTATATAGAGGGAGAAAACAATTCAATTCCCACCGCTCGCTCGGTCATGACCGACCGATCAAAATTTTCACTACTGACTCTGTCACCGGTGCCAATGGCTATGGAAGTTATTTATTTTCATTCTTAAATGCTGCTGCATCAAGATAAGGCTCACTAGAATTAGGTATATAGAGGCAGAAAACAATTAAATTCCCACCGCTCGCTCGGTCATGACCGGCCGATCAAAATCTTCACTACTGACTCTGTCACCTGTGCCAATGGCTATGGAAGTTATTTATTTTCATTCTTAAATGCTGCTGCATCAAGATAAGGCTCACTAGAATTAGGTATATAGAGGCAGAAAACAATTCAATTCCCACTGCTCGCTCGGTCATGACCGGCCGATCAAAATCTTCACTACTGACTCTGTCACCGGTGCCAATGGCTATGGAAGTTATTTATTTTCATTAAAAAATGTAATGCTGTACTTTTATTGCAGTGTCAAGCTCCATCGAGAGGATATGATAGCCATCAGTAACCCGCGTATACTCCTACACATGACACGTTAGGAGGAGGAGGAGGAGGAGGAGGAGGAGGAGGAGGAGGAGGAGGAGGAGGAGGAGGAGGAGGAGGAGGAGGAGGAGGAGGAGGAGGAGGAGGAGGAGGTGGAGGAGGAGGAGGAGGAGGAAGAGGATGAGAAGGAGGAGGAGGTTAAAACATAGAGGAAGAAGGAAGAGGATAAGAACAAAACTAAAAAAGAGGGATGAAGACAATTTGCAATATGTAAGAAATAACGACTTAATCCATTCTTATTTTCCTCCCAACAACACCAACTCATCACCTTACACCACTCTCTCCTTCCTTCCTTCCTTCCTTCCTTCCTTCCTTCCTTCCTTCCTTCCTTCCCTTCCCTTCCCTTCTCCTAACACCACCTTCCCTGCCACTATCTCACTCCTCATCACCATAGACGAGAGAATTATAGGCCACGAATCCTTCCCTACAGTAACCACCACCATCACCACCCTGCAATCACCACCATCATCACCACCCTGTAATCACCACTACCACCATCACCACCACACGAAGAATAATTTACGGTGAATCTAACGTCAGCTTCCTATAACGACTTTGATGGAGGAAAGAGAGGAATTGTTGATATTATCGTTATTTTTTTACTCTATTTCAGTTACAGTAAAAAAATATATATATAAAAGAAATAGTCTGTTTTCTGTACAAATAATAAAAAAAAACATGATTAAAAAAAAATACATTGAGCTTACTGTATTTCAACATTTCTACCAACATTGCTACACCTTCACGCCCTTTCCTCCCTCCCTCCCCCCCTTTACACCCATAAATTAAAAGAAAGTGAATACTGTAACTCTATCATTATATTCTCACCGCTACCCTGTTTCATCTAATCTTCCTGCCTTTCCTTCTCTTCTTTCTCTTATCTTCCTCCTACCTGTTCCTGGTCTTAATTTTCCTCCACTTTACACACCACCAAGGACTCGGGTGTATTCTCACTGTCCTTAACACACTCACTATCTGCACGCTATCTCTCACTCTTCCTTAACACCTCCATTACTATTTTTAACACTACTACTATCACTACTACTACTACTACTACTACTACTGCTACTACTAAAACTTCCTATACACTTCTACTTTTCTAAACATCACCACTATCACCATTTCACCATCACTACGACAACCACACCACCACACACAAAACACATCCATATTCCTAGCACAATATCACCACCACCGACTGACAGCTATTTATCACCACCAAACACCCATCCACAACCTTGCCACACACACACACATACACACAGACAGACACACACACGCCGCAGTCCTAACACTTCCCAAACACGTCACCGTCACTACACCCGCAGCTCGAGTCGCCTCACAAATCCAGCCTCGCGACTGAACTAAGGCAGCGAGGCTTTTGGACCAACGTATGTATCCCTCTGAATAATAATGTTTTCGTTGTACATTATTCACTCCTGTGCTGGACGTAGGACAGATGGCGGACAACAAGGCAGGGTAGTAAAGGGAGTATGAAGGACAGACTGGAAGGAAGGAAGGAAGGAGGGTAAGAGAAGAGAGAGAAAGAGAGAGAAAGAGAGGGAACTGGGATGTGAAAGGTGATGAGGAATGGAAGCCACCGGAGTGCAAAGGAATGATGGGGAGGAAAGGGTTATGAGAAAAAGGGAATGAAAGTCAACCTATTCTGAATGATGGAAGGGACAGGGAGATGAAGAGGAAGGGGAGAGAAGGAAGGAAGAACTAGAAATGGAAATCAACGAGTACGAGGGAGAAATTGAGGGAAAGAAATGTAAAAATAGAGAAAAAAGAGAAATAGGATGAAAAACAAGGAATGCAGTAAACGAGATAGAAGATGTAGGAGGAAGAAGATGAAGGGGAAGCAAGGGAAGAACTGAAGAATGTAGGAGATGGCAAAGAAGAAGAGAAGAGAAGAGAAAACTGAATGAAGAGATAATGAATAGAGTAAAGGAATAGACACTGAAGGATATACGGAATAAAATATAGAAAGAGGAAGAGGACGACAACAAGGAAAGAGAGAAAATAAAATACAGAAAGAATATAAAACGAAAGGGAAAAAGTGATACAATTCTTTAGAGATTTAAATATAAAATAAACATACGCTGGAAGAATAAATAAACACATATAGTCAGGAAATTAAGATAACTCTCTCCCCTTCTCTCTCTATTTATCTATCTATCTCTTCCTCCCTCCTTCCAGACTCTCTTACTTCTATTTTTTCTCCTTCTCCTCGCTCTGCCCATCCATCCTTCCCTTCCTTCCTTATCCTTTCCTTCTCCTCAGGTCCCATTTTTCCCTCCTTCCCTTCCTCTCCTTCCTCCTTCCTTGTACAGTTGAGTTACTTTCGCATTCCCGCCAAAACACAATTCCAGAGACGAGGCAGCGACCAATATCTCTTTTCCATTGTGTTTTATGCAATGAGTAAGTGTGAAGCTTGGAGCAAAAGGGATTACAAAAGATGGTTCTACAGTGTGTACATCGCAATAATCTCTCTCTCTCTCTCTCTCTCTCTCTCTCTCTCTCTCTCTCTCTCTCTCTCTCTGGGTATTTTGTTACAATTGCTCCACTTTTCTTCTTTCATATGTGTGTGTGTGTGTGTGTGTGTGTGTGTGTGTGTGTGTGTGTGTGTGTGTGTGTGTGTGTGTGTGTGTGTGTCTTGAGGAAAGTGTGTTGGGGGAGGTGGGGGGAGGGCGGCAGAGGCTGGGTGTGCTGCGTCCAGGTTATCGGATAGCGCCAATAAATGCATTAATTATCTGAAGCTTTCCCTCGCTAATGCCCGGTTTAATCTGCAGGTAATTGGCTGAATTCATAATAGTGAACCGACAATAACCTCAAATGATGATTAATAATGAAATTGTTGTCAGCGTTGGTGTGAAATTATACTATTTTATCAAGTGTTTCTGTTTTTGAGTTATATTTTTGTGGGAATATATTTACATTACTCTTCACCACAGTTATGTATGTATGTATGTGTATGTATGTATGTGTTGTAAGTATGGAGGTATACATGACAATACTAACCTTGTATAAACTCTCTATAATCACCTATAATCTCTTGCTGTTCCCTTGTCCTCCTGATTGCTGTAATCCTACCTCTTAACCTCATCTTCAACGTGACCTCCTGTTATTATGACTCATGGTGGTGGTGGTGGTGGTGGTGGTGGTGGTGGTGGTGGTGGTGGTGGTGGTGGTGGTGGTGATGGTGGTGGTGGTGGTGGTGGTGGTGGTGGTGGTGGTGGTGGTGGTGGTGGTGGTGGTGGTGAAAGAAGAACATTTTTTCGTTACCCCAAGTTATTTTTGTGATGTCTTGTTCTCTCTCTCTCTCTCTCTCTCTCTCTCTCTCTCTCTCTCTCTCTCTCTCTCTCTCTCTCTCTCTCTCTCTCTCTCCACTTACGGAATGAGCTTTTTTTTCTTCTTTCCTTCTTTTCCTCCTTCCCCTCCCTTCTTAAACCCGTCCCTGCCTCTTTAATCTACTGTCTTGTTTTTCCTCCTCTCTGCCCCCCCCCCGTACTCTCTCTCTCTCTCTCTCTCTCTCTCTCTCTCTCTCTCTCTCTCTCTCTCTCGTCTTATTCCATTTCTCTCACTTCCCTCTTCTATCAAATACTTTTCTTCCCTTTTACCACCTTCAATACTTCCCTCAAAGCGATCTACCAACCCTCATTCTCTCTCTCTCTCTCTCTCTCTCTCTCTCTCTCTCTCTCTCTCTCTCTCTCTCTCTCTCTCTCTCTCTCTCTCTCTCTCTCTCTCACGCTGCAGCAGCAGAATTATCTTTAACAAGACCCAAGTTCCCTTTTATGTTCCAGCCAATAATAACTTTCACATTTTCTTTCGAGTTATCCTGACATTCCCTCCCACTCTCTTTTCCTTCCTCCCCTTGCAGAGATGGAAAGAAGGAGGAGGAGGGAGGAGGAGGAGGAAAAACTATAGTGAAGGCTTGGGGTGTGGTCTGCGAAGGAGCATGGGAGGGCGTGGCGTGGAAGGGGTGGGCGTAGGAGGAGGGATGAGGAAGGAGGTGCAAGTGTTGTGTTGCGCTGATAAAAAGTCGTTTTCACAGGATTCCCTCTTCTTTTTAGCACCCTGGTATCTGCCTCTCCGCTGCTGGCTTGCTGTTCTTTCATATTTTTACGCCACATGAACAAGGGTGGGAGAGACATACACTTGTAACATAGGAGGAAACACGGAGGGAGAGAGTGTAAGGAAGAAGCGAGGTTTGCTAGGTCAAATTAGTACCACCACCATCACCACCAACACCACATATTTTTTTTATATATTTAAACAAAGGAAGGTGTGTGTTAATTAGACCTCTCCCTTGATTATTGTTAATTCTTATATGCATTTGACTTTTTATTTATTCTATTTCAACCTGTATGAATTTAGATATAATAATTTCACTCGCTTTGAAATCTTAAGACAAAATATAAAACTAGATACACAACCTACATTTTCATAACACAAGATGATCGGTCATGCTGAGGGTTGCCTACTACACCACGAGGCCGGTTACTAATCCTCTCATTTTGTCGGTCTATTTTTTAATGTGTTATCTATATATACACTCAGCCGGCCCGCCTCTCCGCCTCGCCCAGTTCACACCTGCTCTGCCCTGCTTTGCCACACCCTGTATCTTGCTAAAGCCCAATTTGTCTCCCTCTTTGACCCTGCACTAGTCTCTACTCTACCTGGCTCCACTTGACCTGTCTCGCCCCTAATTGATTCCCTCCTGCATCATATCACGCGTCCCGCACTGCCGGGTTCAGCCCCAAACTGACTTGTCTCTAGCTAGCATCATGCCACTCCGTCCCTTCCCGTTCTGTTTCTGTTTCTGTTTCTATTCGTTCTCTTCTCGTTTCTCCTGCACGTACAGTTTCGTATTTCCTTCCACGTCGCCTCGAGAATGGAAAAAAGGTAGCACGTCAGGAGGCACGC
>JAPQNM010000014.1:4030224-4040224 GCA_029783475.1 Metacarcinus magister | reverse complement strand
AGTAAGACTTTTTAAAAATAGATCTTACGTTGAGGAAAGTTCTCTCTCTCTCTCTCTCTCTCTCTCTCTCTCTCTCTCTCTCTCTCTCTCTCTCTCTCTCTCTCTCTCTCTCTCTCTCTCTCTCTCTCTCTCTCTCAGGAAATCATTTAAATCTCCAGGTCTCACACATATTTCCTTTCCTTCCCTCATTCACTCTTCACTCATTTCTTCTCAATTTTTCCTCCTTTCTCCTTTCTTCCTTCCTCTCACCTAAAATTCTCTTCCCTCCGCCCACTTCCTCCACCCTCCCTAAATACCGCTGCATTTCTTGCTTCTCTCAATCTTTCTCTCCTTACCTCCCTCCCTCCCTCCTTCTCTTCCTTCCTTCATTCCTTCCTTCCTCTTTCCACCACCTCCCTCCCTTCAGACGCTACCACGCCCCTCCCAAGTCTTTCCTCACCTCCTTAATACTCCTACTACTACTCCTCCTCCTCCTCCTCCTCCTCCTCTTCCTCCTCCTCCTCCTCCTCCTCCTTGATGGACTTGATTATTCTGGTGACATAAAGAGCGCAGGTGACATGATGTGGGAGGTGAGAAGAAGAAGAGGAGGAGGAGGAAGAGGAGGAAGAAGAAGAGGAGGAAGAGGAGGAAGAAGAAGGAGGAGGATTAAATGAGGACAGGGTTACTGGAGAGAGTACAAAAGAATGTTAGAGAGAGAGAGAGAGAGAGAGAGAGAGAGAGAGAGAGAGAGAGAGAGAGAGAGAGAGAGAGAGAGAGAGAGAGAGAGAGAGAGAGAGAGAGCCAATTATATCATCCCGGAGCATCACACTGACAAAAACACGAACAAGAAACACGAGACGACACATGATATATAAAACCTCAGATTTTTTTGTCTTTTCACTCTGTACATATTAAATCGTCACTCGTCTTCACACTTAACATGATGGAAGTACTTAGCAGATGAAGCCTTGAGGTGGAAGTGACAGAACACACCCCAGATAATAAAAGACATATGAGATTTTGCCGCCCCCTGAACCCCTTCCCCCCCCCCCCCACTCACCCCTAGATACAGCCCCAAGCCCTCAATCCTCACGCCTGTCAGCAATCTACAACACGAATTTTTTTTTTTATGCACGAAACTCGATTTGTGAATGTCCAGTTACGATTTTTCTTCGTCTTAACAAGGATGTCGCGGTTGGTAAACAAAATGTGGCCTCTGACAGTAGTGTTCATTAGATATTTTTATAGGAATATTAAAAGTGCTCTCTCTCTGTATCTCTATCTCTGAGTGTGTGTGTGTGTGTGTGTGTGTGTGTGTGTGTGTGTGTGTGTGTGTGTGTGTGTGTGTGTGTGTGTGTGTGTGTGTGTTTTATCCCTTTTCAACTTTCACTCTTCGTTCAGCCAATAATGAAATAAAGCCCAAAACTGAATAATTAAAAAGCAAATCCCCGCTGGAATACAACATGGTCGGGACGGTTTAACGGATTTCAAAAGATTTTTAAAGCAAACTCGAAAAATATTATGGTTCGGTTATTTTTCTCCACCAAAAGGTTAGAAATTGAAATAAATGGAATTACATACATACATACATACAGACAGACAGATAGACAGACAGACAGACATCGTAAAGGCAAGTTCATGAATCATAGTCTGTATGGAAGGTCTCTCTCTCTCTCTCTCTCTCTCTCTCTCTCTCTCTCTCTCTCTCTCTCTCTCTCTCTCTCTCTCTCTCTCTCTCTCTCAAGGTCGCAATACACAAAGGCGCATATTTTTCAGTATGTTTCACGAATTATATATAAGTTAAGAAAGCTATAACGTGTAACAGGACGCCCACACACCCATCTATCTCTCTCTCTCTCTCTCTCTCTCTCTCTCTCTCTCTCTCTCTCTCTCTCTCTCTCTCTCTCTCTCTCTCTCTCTCTCTCTCTCTCTCATGTGTTATAAAATCAATTCAAGCACTTCAGTTCAAGCCACACATAGTTCGTACGTCAAACACATGCATTGAACACCAACAGCAACACATAAACTCTCTATCGACGACAAACAGAACGAATCGTCGACACACGCGTAGAGGGGACGAGGAGGCGAGGCAGACTAAGCAGGACAACGTTGTATTTTTAAGCAAGTAAGTAAGATGGAAGGAAAGAATGTTTAACTGAATGTGAAGTGAACGAGAGATGGTGCTGATTGAGTATGAGGACATTGGTAACGTTTAAAAATTGATAATATACTATTGATATTAAATACATTGATAATTAGATGAATAAGTCTTAAATTTTTCAAAAGGTTGTATGTAATTTGGTAAAAGCTTCAGAAAATGACACGAAAACTTATCGAAAACCGTAGCACAAGAGAGAGATAGATGTACCATTCTCAGAAATACACAGATCATTAATTAAAGGTATATGCAATTCTCTTTTATCTTTGAGTGACAGTTAGTTGCGATTTTACCCTCGTATTCCAAGCCTCGCAACATTTGTACACGCAAAAAAATACCATTGAAATGATGCAGTGAAGCGAGTTGATGAAGCGAGCACTCAACAGATCCGAAGGTAAAGGTAGTAATTTGAAAGGGAATTTCTGAACAATATTAATGAAATGAGCAGCCACACCATTACCACCACCACCACCACCATTACAGTAACTACCACAGCTACCTCGGGATGTCTAATGCACACGACCAATCCACTTCTTCACCCCTATTTACGAGCACAGCGTAACAAACAAGCCCCTACAGTGGACCTAATTTACACCACCAGGGAACCTCTCCACCAATTACCCAAACATACGATGCCTCTATTGTAAGCAAAACATAAGAGACTCCTCATAAACAAAACAACACTAGCATTTGCAACACGGCGTCAGATTAAAGCAGAATATTGCAATACACATTTTCTGCGTATTACCATTTTACGTTGCAGTGGCTGTTTCCATCGGTCAGCCTGTGAAAAATGGATTACGTGGTGATGGGAGAGGAAGGGAGGCTGTGGATGTAAGGGGAAAGGAGTACAGGGTCAGGAGGGAGGGAAGGGAGGGAGGGAAGGAGTGTGAGATGAAAGGGTGTTCATAGATGTGAAAAACTACCTTGTGAGTGGAAGCATTTAAGGCGAGTAAAACATGGCACGAGTGAAGATGAGTTTTGGTATTTTTGAAAGATAGTAGTAGAGGAAAGGATAATATTTCGAAGAGATGGAGATAGAAACGAAAAGAAAGATGTGGAGGAAGAAGAGAAAGAGGAGGAAGAGAAGGAGGAGAAGAAAAACAATAAAAAATGAGAGAAAGTGGAGAACAAATACTAAATAAAAACAAAAAAAACATAACACAACAAAGACAAGAAGCAGGAACAGAAAGAAGACCACCAACAACAACAACAACAACAACAACATGAACATAAAGAAGAAGAAGAAGTAGTAGTGAGAGGACGAACAGAATAACAAACAAGGGAATTCAGACGAGTATCTCCCCGACGGTGCAGGACGACGAGCCACTCAACAGGTCCTGGCGTCCCCCTCCCCGCCGGCCTGTGGGACCCTGAGGCCTCACCCCACCCCGCCCTCGCCCCCTCCTGGCCCTGTCACGTTCCGGTAAGCACATCAGGAGGATTATGCCCGCGGCTCCTGCATATCACGGAAGGGAAGCACATCCTACGCTTACAGAATATTTAAATATGTGAATAACAGTAAAAAGAAGATACAGATATGCATGTTTAAGTGAATATTTGTGAAAAGATGATATAAATATGCAAGTTTGAATGAATAACAGTGAAATATGATATAAATATGTAAGTTTAAGTACATAACAATGAAAAAAATCAAATATGCAAAAGACAGTGCAAAAAGATACAAATGTATTTCTATAAAAAGTATAAAAAGGATTATAAAACGATGCCGATAAAAGTGAAATGTAAATATGAAGTAGAATTGTAAAATAAAAAAAGAAATAGAAGTAAAAAGGAGACTAGAAAGAGAACATCCAACACTCGTACAGTGAGGTTCGTAAACAGAGGAATAAAAAACACCAAGTGAATAATGAAAAAATAAAGTACATTTCCATTTTACGTTCTTGGAATATCATCAAAAAGACTGAAATATTAGAAAGAAAAAAAGCATCAATAAATAAGTGAGTGAGTCCATGTAATGTAAGAGAGATTAATAAAAATATATTCCTCATGCTTCAAGGTCAGTATATATATTGGTAATAAATTGAATCGTTCACTGCAGAGAAATAAAGCTTGTAGGTCACAGGACGGTGAGTAAATAAATAAAGTCAGTCTATTGCTTTACACAATGCATAAATAAAAACACGAACAGATGAAACACTGTAACAAGACAAAGAGGAATTACGAGTTAACGATAAAAATGTATATTGGAGAAACACACACACACACACACCCACACACACCCACACACACCCACACACACGCACACGCGCACACAGCTCAGGACACGAAAATAATTAAGCAAAAATTTCATATAAAACTATTAGATAGAAAAACAAAATAGCTTGATATATAAAAAAAATTCAAATAAAAAACATACATAAATACTAATACTTCAGCCAATCAGCAGGGGGAAGACAGCGCCACGCCCACTCTTCCATCCTTCTGAACAACCTCATTATCGAAATATATGAACAAATGAACCGTAATGTTGATTAAAATTACACTATAATCGATCATGTGAGTTGAATAGCGGGCGAGGCGGCGTCAAGGTATTTAAAGATGCTCTCTCTCTCTCTCTCTCTCTCTCTCTCTCTCTCTCTCTCTCTCTCTCTCTCTCTCTCTCTCTCTCTCTCTCTCAAACGTGGTAGAGGAAAGGAAAAACGAAAGGAATAAAGGCAGAGTACAGGGGACAGAAAAAGATGAAAATTGAAAAAGGAGGAAGGAGGGAGGGGAAGGAGGGAGGGGAAGGAGGGAGGGGAAGGAGGGAGGGGAAGGAGGGAGGGGAAGGAGGGAGGGGAAGGGTGGAGGAGGAGATAAAAATGAGGGTGGGAAAAAAAGTAGGGAGTGGGAGGGAAGGAGGGAAAAAATAGGTGGAGGTGAGGGTGAGATATGGAAGGCACGGAGAGGCTGCCCTTGACAAGAACGGAAGTGATTGGCGACGAGAGATGGACCAGAGGTATTTTGTTTTCTCTCTCTCTCTCTCTCTCTCTCTCTCTCTCTCTCTCTCTCTCTCTCTCTCTCTCTCTCTCTCTCTCTCTATTTTTGCACACTTTAAAGCATACTAGATAGATCCCTCCCTCTTTTATTTCTCTTTTCTAAAAATATATTTCACTCCCAAAAGCAAAAGCTCAAAATAATTTAAACCAGAAATTTTTTCCTACACATAAAAAAATGGTTTAAACTATATTTCAAAAATGTATATATTCCTTTGCTTTCTTGTCCAATCTAGGGATTCGAACACCAATATTCAAAGCAACGAAGACTGGAACCATCCCGCGTTCCGGAGTATCAAGTTATTCGAAGCCCCACAGCGAAGCACAACCACACTGTTTCGAGGACAAGGCTCGGGGACTCGAAGCATGTGTCACATCAGTTATGGATTCGTTTACTTTTTTTTTCTTTCTCTCTCTCTCTCTCTCTCTCTCTCTCTCTCTCTCTCTCTCTCTCTCTCTCTCTCTCTCTCTCTCTCTCTCTCTCTCTCTCTCTCTCTCTCTCTCTCTCTCTCTCTCGTGGGATGGAACTCTAGTAAATAAAGAACTTTAAAATTCATATGAAGTTTAAAATTTTCCCCCAGCTCTAGGCCTACTCCCATAAACTTCATCATTAACTTCAACACGAGGCCTCCACACATTATTCTCTCCACTTTCAGAAAACTACAACAAATAGTTATTAGAAATAGTGTCGATACCCGTTAGCATCACACCCACGTTCTTCATGCATTTGTTTCACAGCGTGTGGGTGGAGGATGTTGCCAGCGGTGTCATGTCCTTTCCACGGAAGCATCACATTCAATTAAATCCTTTTTAAATATTAAATACTCATTACAAAGGCACACCGGAGGGACTTATAACACAAAGCACCAAAGGTTTTACTTCCGCTTTTTATTTCTGGTGCTACGAATACAAAAAAAAGGTGTCTTCCTTCCTTTACTCTCTCCACTGAGAACCAAAGGCCGGAAAAAAAAACTCCCCGGCCGTCGGCGTGGCGTTTACAGCCCCGGCAGTGAGCGACGCCCGCGGGGACCTGTTCAGTCAGCGGCAGAGCGCGTATCTCAGCAGTGTTATTGTGCGGCGGCGAAGGGCAGAGAGGAGGGGCGGGGAGCAGATAGAGTGGAGTCAAGGGAGGGGCACGACAGGGAATGTAAGAGTAGGAGGAGGTGGGAGTAGCAAGGGCGTGAGGGGGGTAGGAGGGTAGGAGAGGGGCGACCATGGCTCCCTTCACCAAACACAAGGACTGTTTGCTCCCCTCAGTGCTCCAGCCGCGGGAAGCAAACAGGCGACGTTCTCGGGATATATTTGTCGCTACTCTAGACCCTGAGCGAAGGAAGGGAAAGGTGGAGGCAGTGAAGCTAAAAGAGGGAAAAACGACAACGGAGAGAATAGCCTCGAGGTGCCTTGTGGCGAATGTCGTGCCTCGTAGTAGTAGTGTCCGTTGTCGGGGTTACTGACGACCTCTGCAACACCTAGAAGCAGAGGAAAGGCGTGCGGCATTTGGGCGTCGCAAAACTCCGTTGTTACGTTCTGTGTCAAGAGGAAGGAACCTGATGCCTTGTTTTAGTGTAGCTTGAAGGCAGATGGTCCTTTCAGCGTGAGGAGTATGCTTTCCTTTACCTCCCAACAGACAGCAAGGAAGGAAAAGACTGAACCAAGAACGCAGAAGGAACAACAGGTTAGGTATACGTATAGAAGGCAGTGTGACCTTCCAGCTTCCTACCACACCGCCCTGAACACACGCCACGCTAGGCAACACACAGATGATTGATACGTGGCTCTTCCCCCAGCAGGAGACTTTGAAGCTTGTATGTGTGATGAAGGGCAAGGCGTGTCCGTGCACAAGATCAAGTGCCTCGTTCCGTTCCGCAACTCCAACAAAACGCAAAACACAGCGGCGGTAAAAGAGAAATGTCAGGGTAGCAGGGACAAAAATACAATAGAACCGAAAAACGACAAAATGCAAACGGAAAGTAAAACAAAGAGTAAAATAAAATTAAACCATAAAAAGGCTCAGAGGGGACTTAGGCTTAACTCAGGTGCACACGATAAAAATACACGAGGGTCACCTGCAAACACCTCACTTCAAACACCGACCTTTGTCTCGCACTTACCTGGGCACACAAGGTCATAAGGAGAGGAAGAGAAAGAGAAAGAGAAAAAGAGAGAAAGAGAGAGAGAGAGAGAGAGAGAGAGAGAGAGAGAGAGAGAGAGAGAGAGAGAGAGAGAGAGAGAGAGAGAGAGAGAGAGAGAGAGAGAGAGAGAGAGAGAGAGAGCACCACCTTTAGAGCAAGAAGTAATGTGTCACGCCGATAAGCACACCAGACCACCATTGTCCTAATGTTACGGGGTAGGTCAGGTCAGGTCAATGGTATTAAAGTCCAAAGCACACACGCACACTAGGTCACCAGGATGCAGTGAAGGGGTCAAGGTCATGTTTGTAAGGTCGTAATTCACTATCCTTATCATCATTATCGTCACTCTTATCTAAATGGTTCACTGCATGACAAATCCTTCCGGTGTTTCGTGTCTCTTATCGTCCCTTTAATTCCTTCTTAGATTTATAATATCTATATTTTTCTTCACCTCATTCCCTGTCTGCTTTGTCTTCGTAAAGTTCTATATTCCTGTCACTTTTAATTGGTGCAAAGATGTTTATAATTCGGTAATAGTTAAGTTAGGGTTCAGACTAGCTTGTGTATACCTTGCATGGAAACACAGTCAGGATGTAAAGGATGTCTACATATCAAGCTGTAATCCAGTTAACATTTACGGCTTGATTTGTATAATTAATGTGACCTCTTATTAATTAAACACTTAACTCCTCGCCTGAAATGATGCACTGAATATGTATTGTTTTCAGGTAAAAGTGCAGATAAAAAATACCTGTCATTGAACACTATATTTATGGGTTTGGAAATTGAGCTTGATTTTTATGCTATAGGAAAATATTGTTATTATTATTTTTTTTTATCATATAAGACTGACTGAGTTGCAAAAAAAGAGAGAGAAAAAAAGTAAAAGAGAAAGGCTGTCTAAACATTAATATCTCAACCAAAATATTTACAGTAGAAAGGCATAAAAAAGGTAAGAGTTAATTAAGTTCCATAGATCTCTCTCTCTCTCTCTCTCTCTCTCTCTCTCTCTCTCAGGTAAATCATGTATTAATGCAGAGAATCACGTAATTAATCATTCATTTACAAACATTCTTAATTAGCACATCAATGAGCTTTTAAGTCTTCGTTACCAATACACACACACACACACACACACACACACACACACACACACACACACACACACACACACACACACACACACACACATCCAACCACAATAATCATACACCTATTTCACATGATTTCCACACAATATATTTCCACCACAGACTTTTTCCCCCATGTTAAAATGCTTTTACAGACCATTTTGACTATGTCCACATCCACATCACATGATATCCACACAAACATCCACTCTAAATCCACACTAAACCTTATTATTCTCATGAAACCAAAGCAATACTGAAACACTGCTATATCCACATCCATGCCTCACTATATCCACTTACTGAGCATGATATCCACACAGCTTTTGCAATGTACCCGCACTGAGGCAGCAGGTAGGACGTAAAGCAAGGTGAGGCAATTCCACTCTACTGACACCCACCAAAATCCTTCCGTCACTCTGTCCCCCCAACACACATTACAATACATCAACGATAACCACACTTTGCACACTCACGCAAACACATACACATACACTACCTATCACAGTTCAGTTTGTATACATCAGTCTACACCCGCGCTTACACTCCACATAAATGATTCGCCCTCTCTCTCTCTCTCTCTGCTTTCCCCTCCTCGCAGCCCCGGAGTCAGGAAATTGATGTGTACTCTTCGTGAGGCTGATAATACAATGTTAATATTAGCTAAGTTCGGGGTACGAAGCAAGTTCTTTTTTCCTCGTATAAGTAATGTATCAGAAGTGAGGGAGAGGGAGATAGATAGATAGAGAGAGAGAGAGAGATAACCCAGATGGAATGAATATAATGATAAACAAAGAGATAGAAATAACAGGTGGAAGGGTTAAGATACGTAATGAATGGAAGGAGATAAAAAAGTAATCTGTAAATGTGAGATAATCTTTAAATGCAAGAGTCGTCTCAGTATTGAAAAGATTAAAACTAAAGGAATTTAATTAGGACCCAAGATATGAACGCAGGAACTCAAAAAAACGGAGAAGAGAAAAAAAATCATAGCATTGAAAAACAAATTCCTTCAAAGATGAGAGAGAAAGAAACAGAAACAGAAAGAGAGAAAAGAACAGAACTACATTTCATCACAACAAAAGCTCTCTCCCTTCATCACCTGATCCACCTGAAGGGATGCTGCCACCTTAACACACCTGTAGAACAAAGGAAGGGGGAGGCGGAACGGCGCACAACACAAGAGTTTCAATCGATTTTACAAAGAATGTTTATCGGCGATGCGAAAGAGGGAGGAAGGAAATTAGAAAGGCCTGAAAACACTGGAATTTGGATACTGAGCGAGAGAGAGAGAGAGAGAGAGAGAGAGAGAGAGAGAGAGAGAGAGAGAGAGAGAGAGAGAGAGAGAGAGAGAGAGAGAGAGAGAGAGAGAGAGAGAGAGGTGACTTGATAATGATTCGCCTAGTTTCACAGTCCTGGGATGAGCTCGTGACCCGGAAGCTGTCTTTACCAAGTGAGAAATGAACCATACTGAGAGAGAGAGAGAGAGAGAGAGAGAGAGAGAGAGAGAGAGAGAGAGAGAGAGAGAGAGAGAGAGAGAGAGTAGATATAAAAAAAATCCCATTTACCCAAGCCCTTCACAGCCTCCCTGAAGGTAAGAACACA
>JAPQNM010000014.1:3977724-4025224 GCA_029783475.1 Metacarcinus magister | reverse complement strand
AATGTGAAAGAAACGAAAGTAAAAAAAAGAGAGAAGAGAGAATCAGAGTATTGTCACCTTCCTTGCAAACTGTTTTAATTACTCTTCACTTAACGAATGTGTATAAAGGAGAGAGTGAGAAGGGAGATAATAAAGTGGGAAGTGGAAGAGAAATTGGACACATTAACATAGTAAGTAGTCACGAAGGAGGAGGAGGAGGAGGAGGAGGAGGAGGAGGAGGAGGAGGAGGAGGAGGAGGAGGAGGAGGAGGAGGAGGAGGAGGAGGAGGAACACATAGGAACACATAGGAAGAACAAACAGCAACAGGTATGCTGGCCCTTACGAGGCTGTTTGTGAGTACACTATCTAATCTAGAGTGAAGGATACAGGATAGTAAGGGTGAATTCAATTCCCACCACTCGCTCGGTCATGACCGACCGATCAAAATCTTCACTACTGACTCTGTCACCGGTGCCAATGGCTATGGAAGTTATTTATTTTCATTCTTAAATGCTGCTGCATCAAGATAAGGCTCACTAGAATTAGGTATATAGAGGCAGAAAACAATTCAATTCCCACCGTTCGCTCGGTACTGACCGGCCGATCAAAATCTTCACTACTGACTCTGTCACTGGTGCCAATGGCTATGGAAGTTATTTATTTTCATTCTTAAATGCTGCTGCATCAAGATAAGGCTCACTAGAATTAGGTATATAGAGGCAGAAAACAATTCAATTCCCACCGCTCGCTCGGTCATGACCGACCGATCAAAATCTTCACTACTGACTCTGTCACCGGTGCCAATGGCTATGGAAGTTATTTATTTTCATTCTTAAATGCTGCTGCATCAAGATAAGGCTCACTAGAATTAGGTATATAGAGGCAGAAAACAATTCAATTCCCACCGTTCGCTCAGTACTGACCGGCCGATCAAAATCTTCATTACTGACACTGTCACCGGTGCCAATGGCTATGGAAGTTATTTATTTTCATTCTTAAATGCTGCTGCATCAAGATAAGGCTCATTAGAATTAGGTATATAGAGGCAGAAAACAATTCAATTCCCACCGCTCGCTCGGTCATGATCGGCCGATCAAAATCTTCACTACTGACTCTGTCACCGGTGCCAATAGCTATGGAAGTTATTTATTTTCATTCTTAAATGCTGCTGCATTAAGATAAGGCTCACTAGAATTAGGTATATAGAGGCAGAAAACAATTCAATTCCCACCGCTCGCTCGGTCATGGCCGGCCGATCAAAATCTTCACTACTGATTCTGTCACCGGTGCCAATGGCTATGGAAGTTATTTATTTTCATTCTTAAATGCTGCTGCATCAAAATAAGGCTCACTAAAATAAGGTATATAGAGGCAAAAAGAATTCAATTCCCACCGTTCGCTCGGTACTGACCGGGCGATCAAAATCTTCACTACTGACTCTGTCACTGGTGCCAATGGCTATGGAAGTTATTTATTTTCATTCTTAAATGCTGCTGCATCAAGATAAGGCTCACTAGAATTAGGTATAGAGGCAGAAAACAATTCAATTCCCACCGTTCGCTCGGTCATGACCGGCCGATCAAAATCTTCACTACTGACTCTGTCACCGGTGCCAATGGCTATGGAAGTTATTTATTTTCATTCTTAAATGCTGCTGCATCAAGATAAGGCTCACTAGAATTAGGTATATAGAGGCAGAAAACAATTCAATTCCCACCGCTCGCTCGGTCATGACCGACCGATCAAAATCTTCACTACTGACTCTGTCACCGGTGCCAATGGCTATGGAAGTTATTTATTTTCATTCTTAAATGCTGCTGCATCAAGATAAGGCTCACTAGAATTAGGTATATAGAGGCAGAAAACAATTCAATTCCCACCGTTCGCTCGGTACTGACCGGCCGATCAAAATCTTCACTACTGACTCTGTCACTGGTGCCAATGGCTATGGAAGTTATTTATTTTCATTCTTAAATGCTGCTGCATCAAGATAAGGCTCACTAGAATTAGGTATATAGAGGCAGAAAACAATTCAATTCCCACCGCTCGCTCGGTCATGACCGACCGATCAAAATCTTCACTACTGACTCTGTCACCGGTGCCAATGGCTATGGAAGTTATTTATTTTCATTCTTAAATGCTGCTGCATCAAGATAAGGCTCACTAGAATTAGGTATATAGAGGCAGAAAACAATTCAATTCCCACCGCTCGCTCGGTCATGACCGACCGATCAAAATCTTCACTACTGACTGTCACCGGTGCCAATGGCTATGGAAGTTATTTATTTTCATTCTTAAATGCTGCTGCATCAAGATAAGGCTCACTAGAATTAGGTATATAGAGGCAGAAAACAATTCAATTCCCACCGCTCGCTCGGTCATGACCGGCCGATCAAAATCTTCACTACTGACTCTGTCACCGGTGCCAATGGCTATGGAAGTTATTTATTTTCATTCTTAAATGCTGCTGCATCAAGATAAGGCTCACTAGAATTAGGTATATAGAGGCAGAAAACAATTCAATTCCCACCGCTCGCTCGGTCATGACCGGCCGATCAAAATCTTCACTACTGACTCTGTCACCGGTGCCAATGGCTATGGAAGTTATTTATTTTCATTCTTAAATGCTGCTGCATCAAGATAAGGCTCACTAGAATTAGGTATATAGAGGCAGAAAACAATTCAATTCCCACCGCTCGCTCGGTCATGACCGGCCGATAAAAATCTTCACTACTGACTCTGTCACCGGTGCCAATGGCTATGGAAGTTATTTATTTTCATTCTTAAATGCTGCTGCATCAAGATAAGGCTCACTAGAATTAGGTATATAGAGGCAGAAAACAATTCAATTCCCACCGCTCGCTCGGTCATGACCGGCCGATCAAAATCTTCACTACTGACTCTGTCACCGGTGCCAATGGCTATGGAAGCTATTTATTTTCATTCTTAAATGCTGCTGCATCAAGATAAGGCTCACTAGAATTAGGTATATAGAGGCAGAAAACAATTCAATTCCCACCGCTCGCTCGGTCATGACCGGCCGATCAAAATCTTCACTACTGACTCTGTCACCGGTGCCAATGGCTATGGAAGTTATTTATTTTCATTCTTAAATGCTGCTGCATCAAGATAAGGCTCACTAGAATTAGGTATATAGAGGCAGAAAACAATTCAATTCCCACCGGTCGCTCGGGTCATGACCGGCCGATCAAAATCTTCACTACTGACTCTGTCACCGGTGCCAATGGCTATGGAAGTTATTTATTTTCATTCTTAAATGCTGCTGCATCAAGATAAGGCTCACTAGAATTAGGTATATAGAGGCAGAAAACAATTCAATTCCCACCGCTCGCTCGGTCATGACCGGCCGATCAAAATCTTCACTACTGACTCTGTCACCGGTGCCAATGGCTATGGAAGTTATTTATTTTCATTCTTAAATGCTGCTGCATCAAGATAAGGCTCACTAGAATTAGGTATATAGAGGCAGAAAACAATTCAATTCCCACCGCTCGCTCGGTCATGACCGGCCGATCAAAATCTTCACTACTGACTCTGTCACCGGTGCCAATGGCTATGGAAGTTATTTATTTTCATTCTTAAATGCTGCTGCATCAAGATAAGGCTCACTAGAATTAGGTATATAGAGGCAGAAAACAATTCAATTCCCACCGCTCGCTCGGTCATGACCGGCCGATCAAAATCTTCACTACTGACTCTGTCACCGGTGCCAATGGCTATGGAAGTTATTTATTTTCATTCTTAAATGCTGCTGCATCAAGATAAGGCTCACTAGAATTAGGTATATAGAGGCAGAAAACAATTCAATTCCCACCGCTCGCTCGGTCATGACCGACCGATCAAAATCTTCACTACTGACTCTGTCACCGGTGCCAATGGCTATGGAAGTTATTTATTTTCATTCTTAAATGCTGCTGCATCAAGATAAGGCTCACTAGAATTAGGTATATAGAGGCAGAAAACAATTCAATTCCCACCGCTCGCTCGGTCATGACCGGCCGATCAAAATCTTCACTACTGACTCTGTCACCGGTGCCAATGGCTATGGAAGTTATTTATTTTCATTCTTAAATGCTGCTGCATCAAGATAAGGCTCACTAGAATTAGGTATATAGAGGCAGAAAACAATTCAATTCCCACCGCTCGCTCGGTCATGACCGGCCGATCAAAATCTTCACTACTGACTCTGTCACCGGTGCCAATGGCTATGGAAGTTATTAATTTTCATTCTTAAATGCTGCTGCATCAAGATAAGGCTCATTAGAATTAGGTATATAGAGGCAGAAAACAATTCAATTCCCACCACTCGCTCGGTCATGACCGACCGATCAAAATCTTCACTACTGACTCTGTCACCGGTGCCAATGGCTATGGAAGTTATTTATTTTCATTCTTAAATGCTGCTGCATCTAGATAAGGCTCACTAGAATTAGGTATATAGAGGCAGAAAACAATTCAATTCCCACCGCTCGCTGGGTCATGACCGGCCGATCAAAATCTTCACTACTGACTCTGTCACCGGTGCCAATGGCTATGGAAGTTATTTATTTTCATTCTTAAATGCTGCTGCATCAAGATAAGGCTCACTAGAATTAGGTATATAGAGGCAGAAAACAATTCAATTCCCACCGCTCGTTCGGACATGACCGACCGATCAAAATTTTCACTACTGACTCTGTCACTGGTGCCAATGGCTATGGAAGTGATTTATTTTCATTAAAAAATGTAATGCAGTACTTTTATTGCAGTGTCAAGCTCCATCGAGAGGATATGATAGCCATCAGTAACCCGCGTATACTCCTACACACGACACGTTACCCCGTAAGGAACACATATTGTCTTAACGTCCATGAATATTCTTGTAATGACTGTTACAGCTCAAAGCAGTTCATAACTAAGCCTTACGACACGTTTAACCATCTTACAGACCCTCGTGGATGTCTAGAATTGACCTCAACATATAGTGTATTTCTGTCATTTTTTCTACTGCGGGAAATTTTTTGCAAAATTCCCTCTTCGATTTTGTTTTTTTAAAACTATGTTGTACATGGAAATAATGTAAGACTTTCAGCATAGTTTCAGTTAATTTCACCAGAAACTTTTATTGCTATAAATGAATTTATTTGGGTTAAAACAGATGATAAAATCAGTATGGTGGATCTAATACTTTACCAATGTTGATGGAAAAGATATCAGATATTCCTTATGAAATTACCAACTAATAAACAAAGCACTTTGTTCAATTGGTATCTTAGCTTAGAAGCTAATATTGTTTGTTTAATGATATCATTATTTTAGTAGATAACAATACTTCTAAGAGCTTATTTGGGTTCAAGAAAGGAAAGGGAAGGAGGGTGGGCGAGGGAAGAGGACAGGGAGGAAGGAAGGAGTTAAATCCTGCAGAAGTGGCTAATTACTGATCATTAAGCTTTCCACCAGAGTAATCAACGGCTGTAAGTAGTTTGTCAGGGTACTTATAGCTAATGGAGAGGAGGGAGGGAGAGAAGGATGGAGGAAAGGAAAAAACGTGTAGAAGGGATGGAAGAGAATGTCAACCTTGATGGGTAAAAAAGTTAATGTTGGATTGGTATCAACGTACTTGTGGATGTTTTCTAATGGAGTGGATCTAACGGAGGAGTCCAAACACACACACACACACACACACACACACACACACACACACACACACACACACACACACACACACACACACACTTCTTATTACTCCCTACCGTGCTTCCCTCTGCCTCACCATCACCACCACTACGAGTACTATTAACCACACGCTTCCTCCCTCGCACTAACCACATCTTTCATCCTTCTTTCATTAAACTACAGCAGCCATTACCCTTCTACTTACTCATTACACGTCAGTATGTGTGTTCCTACCTACACCTGCCCACACGCACACCCATAACATCATAAACTATTAATATTCCAACGCATGTTTTTTTTTTTTTACCTTACTGAAAAACTTACTCTGCTACAAACGCAATGAACTAGTTTTCTTATTTATAATTATATCTACAACGATGCTAATATACACCTACACACTTCACACCTACATACTGACTTACACACACACACACACACACACACACACACACACACACACACACACACACACACACACACACACACACACACACACACACTCGCTTCATGTAGTCAACACAAACACACACCGAAATGAGTTATATAAGAAAAAAAGAATAGAAAGAGGCGATAGGTACTAAAAAATATCTACCAAAAAAAAATACCTGTAAAAATTGTGAATCTTCAGGTAAATAATTAACTTGAGGCAACTTCATCATCATCCAAATCAACATAATCACGTGACTAATTACGTGACCAATTAAAAGTGACGGTTCGGGATGAGTCTGATGGCTTTAGTGACCTCTGTTTGACGGTGACACGCCATGACACTGCCCTCACGTCTCAAGCCTCACCGCGGGGGTACGGCACGAGGAGGAGGAGGAGGAGGAGGAGGAGGAGGAGGAGGAGGAGGAGGAGGAGGAGGAGGAGGAGGAGGAGGAGGAGGAGGAGGTTGAAAAATGCAACTAACCCTAACCAGAGGCAGATTATGATCAACTGGAGGAAACATGAAAGGTGACACATAATTATACCTTTTTGATTCTCTCTCTCTCTCTCTCTCTCTCTCTCTCTCTCTCTCTCTCTCTCTCTCTCTCTCTCTCTCTCTCTCTCTCTCTCTCTCGGGAAATACTGTGCTGGCATCGCTCTATTCCGTACATTAATTATGCAATCATTTTCTAAAACACTTAATTGACTACACATGATATGAAAAGTGTGATGTGATAAATATTGTTAAGTCTGTCTGTCTCTCTCTCCCTTTCTCTTTTTCTTTCTTACCCTTTATTGAATGTTTCTCTTTCCATCGTTCATCACAGACCCTCTCCTCTCTCCTTTCCTCGCAAATTAATGGGCCTTGCTCCTTCCTCGCCCTCATAGGTACCGAGCCTCACCCTCTTGTCCCGCGGCCCCTATATCCTACGTAAACAGCAATTATATTAAGCTCCGCTGCTGAATATTCCTTGCCCTTAACCGTACCTCCCTTGCCCCCACACATACAAACAAGCAAACAGTCGCACACACACACACACACACAGACACACACACACTAGGTCAACATACAAGGACAGCATCACAAGTCAGGTTCATGTTCACTGCGACGATTTTTTTCTTTTTATATCAACAGAGCGGCTGAATTTTTGTATTAAAAGGCTCAACACAGGGAGGTGGAGGTAGGATTTTGAAGCAGGATATTTTTTGGCCATTTCTTGATAATAAAATCCACCCTTGACCCTCAGTTACATATTCACTCTTGCCATGAAACGGAAACCTGAATATCTTGCATATATATATAATACTAAGACCAGTTTAAACACACTTAGACTGACACGTGTAAGTCGCTGGGTGATCAGGTCAAACAGAGGGAAAAACATGCTTCTCCCCTTTCCTCTTCCACCTTCCTTCTACCCTTATTCACTCGCTCTCAGCATGCATTTGTAAAGAGCCTTTGAGTGATAATTGGCAAGGTGGCATAAACATACTCGAAAATGATCAAGGGAAGAGGTGTCATCTATTTTCAACTAATTACGTGGGTAGCAGTACATCTCTTTGTGTGTGTGTGTGTATGTGTCACCCTACTATTATGATACTGACTAGAGCAAGGTTGAAAAAGAAAATATAACAATTGTATAGTACTCGACAAACACCTCGCTTTATAGAAAACAAAAAATAATGTTGACAAAAAAAAAATATAGAAAAAAGAGTTTAAAACAATGAATAATAAATACGATAGAGTGTAACGTAAGTATAGTAAAAAAAAAATATATAAAACCCTTCCCTTGTATCGAATTCATTTAAGTAGAGACCAAACAACGTGCTTCATACATAATTACTGCAACAAACTTCACCCGGGAATAGCAAGCTGTGAGTAAGAACTTTAGAACGTCTCCAGTCCTTAGTTCCCCTTCCTCACTACGCTCAACTACTTAGAAGAGTCGGCGGCCGGGTGCCACTTCACGAAATTACGCTTCCATCGCTCACTTCATGTTACTCAAGTGATGATGATCGTGAGGAAGACAGACAAACTAATGCAAGTGAAACTGGCAATACAAATCTCTCAAAGTTCACGGATTTCACAGTTAACTCAAACAAAAACATGACATTCGTTGATATTAGTTATTATAATTGATATTGTTTGTCACTAAATGCGTTTATCCATTCTCACTCAACCCTAAATCAAGATAATAAGAAAGAAAACAATAGATCAGTACTTATTATTACTTTTTATTCGTATCGTAAATGTCACTGTCTTTTTTTGATATGCCGCGTGAATGAGCTTCTGGAATTATACCAGAAAGTCCTTGTTACGTGACTTCCGTGTCAGATATTGAAGGTGATGGAATTGCGAGAAGAAAAAGCATCATACATTATTAGAGCGAGAGCGAGAGAGCGAGAGCGAGAGCGAGAGAGAGAGAGAGAAAGACACACACACACTCTTCCTTTTCATCCACAAATCATGGTCACATTTAGAAATATACTCAACCTTTCAGAGTTATAAAAAAATCACACTCATCCTGAAAGTCTGTCTCGTTCCATCTCAGTAAAAATAAAAATAAATAGAGATGTGAAAGAAAGAAAATATAGATGACTGGTACACGTTACTCTAGTCTACACATCTTACTGTAGGACTTTATACAAAATTCACGTCAGATCTCATGAAAAAATTCTCGCCAGGTGACAGGAGAGAAGGTAAGACGAGGTGAAGGCAGCAAATTTTCCTCCTCCTTTTCCTGAAACTCGACTATTAAACGTGTATATTCTTTTTATTCTTCATTGTGTTATTACTGTCATTTGTTGTTATTACTATCATCTCTTTCTTAAGTATCATACCTGCCGTTCTTCAATTGTCAGGTGTGCGTGTGCTTCTTGCTCTCTTTCTTTTCTTATGTTTTTCTATTTCTTTTGCTTCTGATAATTCGTATTACGTTTTTATATTTTTGCTTTTCCTTATTTTTATTGTTAGTGTGTGTGAGTGTGAGTGTGAGTGTGAGTGTGAGTGTGAGTGTGAGTGTGAGTGTGTGTGTGTGTGTGTGTGTGTGTGTGTACGTTCCTCACTGACTACTAGGCAAGGCAAGACATACAACCTCTCACCACATTCTCTTCGTTTATCAGACACTATTTACGATACACGTGAAAACATTACTCCTCACTCCATTTTCTTTAACCCTTCGTCTGTATTTCCTAAAGTGGGATCTGACCTTGACTAAGACGAGTGTTTTCTAATAATGTCAATGAGAGAAAGCGAGAGAAAAAAAAGAGAAAGGGAACGACAGACACTACCGAACAAAACCACGAAAAATAAGAAAAAAAAGAAAACTAAAAAAAAATCATCTGACCGCATCCTGAGCCTCACAACACTCTGCTAATTCATCTACTCCGCTGATTAATTACCTGTAGACTCACACTGCGGTGAATGCTTCCTCTTGGCCATCAGAGTAGACTAATGATGTAAGTGTGAGTCGATGGAGTGGAGGGATTAGTGGGATGAGGAAAGTGGATTTATAGGTAGTAATAAGTAGAGGTGGTTCACTAAATTAGATTGAATGAAGGTGTGAGTGAATAAGTGAAAGAAAATGAGTTTAAGAGTAAGATATTTTAGGAAGGCATGAAGTGAATAAATCTTTATCAACACCTTAATAGTAAAGCCTAAGGACTATCACCACCACTACCACCATCACCATTTAACACCACCACCACCACCACCACCACCAAACCTTCCCCAGACAGGCACGCAAGAGGCAAATTTCCCAACAAAGCCAAGGGAACCGAGGGCTCGAAAATGCCAATAGCCTCCCACGAAAACATTTTACTCTCTCTGACAGCGGTGCAACAAAGCATTTCTGAGCAACAAACTGATGCTTAATTTCTTTGTCCCACGATGGGGAGCTTCACCAGGCTGGCGTCTCGGTACGGCAAACACATCTGTTAGTCCGGAAATGAATGGTGATGAATTGACTCCCACTATATTTTCCTGACGCCTCACAGGACCCAGTCAGTTGTGTGCCAGACGTGTTCAGGATGCTCCGAGGAACCTTGAATATTTCCTCAGGTTAAATAGAACAAAACAAGCGTTGCCAGGAGTAAGAAGCAACAGTGGTGGTAGTAGCAGTAGTGCTAACAGTAGTAGTGCTAACAGTAGTAGTAGTAGTAGTAGTAGTAGTAGTAGTAGTAGTAGTAGTAGTAGTAGTAGTAGTAGTAGAAAAAAAAGAGCATAACAACAGCTTAGAACAAAGAGTGAGGTCCTCTGGAGAGCCATTATATATACATAAACCGTAAAATGAAGTGTCCCGCGGGATGAGAAGAGGAAGGCACACCAGGGCTTCCTTCCTCTTACGTTACTCGTGTTCACTTGTGAGGCAGCAGCAGTAGCAGCACAAGACACGTGTCCCTCTGCTGCAAGAACCTGAATTTTGCAGCGTCTTGTCTCAGTGATAAATAACAAAGAACCGAGTTGTTATTTCACGTATTATTGTTCTTGTATAAACACTGGGATATGGATGGTTAGTATAGCCCTGTTTTCCCCTTAGCCTTTTACCCCCTCTTGCCCCTGGAGCTTCCTCGACACCCACGCAACACTAAAAACAAACTTAAAACACAAGTAGGTTATAGTAGCTTCATTCCACACCTTGTTTTCCTCTCCCTGATGCGTCATTACCCTCGTTGTAATGTTGCCAAAGAGCACAGCATAAAACCCCATGAGAAAGAAGACACACACACACACACACACACACACACACACACACACACACACACACACACACACACACACACCCACACAGGTCCACAGAATCGCAGAGAGGTAAGGCTGCACGAGCTTATACGAACCATAATGTCTCAAAAAATAGGTACTTCCCCCCGGCAACGATGTAATCCAACTGAGGCAATTTGCAGTGGTCTAAAGCACCAGTATTTACACTCGAACGTCAGGTCACGCGATGCTCGACTCTGGCCTCGCCCTCACGTATTCCAATGATCGTTATTATCGCCTTTACCAGAACACACCTGCCTCGCCCTGCCAGTCCCCGCCCCGTCACGCCCTGCTGCTGCTGCTTCCATTCCCGGGGACGACTAGCATACGCACACGCACATAGGACATGGGAGAGCTGCGTATGTGCGTCCGTGTGCGTGTGTGATTTATGACACGATACTAAAGAAAATGATAAATAGAATGCATAGTGACGTTAGTATGTGGGAAATAACGCTAGAGAGATCTACTTTGCTGTTAATTATAATGGTTTTGAAGTACGAACAAGCAGCAAGTTATTTTTTTAAGAAGAGGCATTAATCTTTAAGTTTTGAATGGTGTGGAATGAGTTTGTGTTTTGTAATAGGAGTGAGTGTATGAGTGGGTTAGGCCTACTACTAGTGTTTGTGTAGTGGATGAGAACAGGACGGAAAAAAATGTTTAAGAGTATACGTTGGACAGATTTATGGCTGAGGATGACAAATGGTATGAGTTTTACAGAAGCTGCCTTGTGTTGGCCGAGGACTTGCTGCCTTTTGCAATCATCCTACTTCTCTAAGGATAAAACATACTTCCTTTATAAGTTTCATCACGTTAAAAAAAAAAAAACATTAATTTCCTTCCGCATTCCTTAGAAACCAAAATTCTGACTTGAACCCAAAAAAAAAAAAAAAAAAAAAAGAACATAAGTCACATCTGGCAACAGTGAGCACATCTTAACTTACACTTTGCGTGACTAAACACATATAAGAGAACATTCTGTAGGCAGCGTTCCTCATTACCTTTGGCACAGTGGCACAGTTTCCCTTCTCTACTCAGTACTTATAGACGGGAGCAGGTGGCGGGGACGGAGGGGGAGAGGGGTAGGGCTGCTGGACGGAAGAAAAATGGCCGCAGGTGGGCATAAGACTACGTGGGGGACGATGAAATGTGGGAAAGAAAATATGAGTGTGGGTGAAAAGCCTGGCGGTTGAGAGAAGGAGCTGGTTGAAGGGAAGATAAAGAGAGCGATGAAGAGGAGAAGTACACGTAGAGGATAGGAGGGAGGAGGGAAGGAGGGAGGGAGGAGGGGAGGAGGAGGGAGGGAAGGAGGGAAGGTAATACAAGTGACGATGAACATGAGGGGATCATGTATGGGACAACTGGGAGGGACGATCATAAATAAAGATGATAAGAGTGACAATGAACACGAAGGGGGAGGCAAAGGAGGCCGCTGAGGAGGAACAGGATGGCTAAGGAAGATAAATGAGAGGATGGACACAGGACGAACAAGAATAAGAGACGGTGAATAAAAGGAGATATAAAAAAAAACAGAAAAAGTCATGAGGAGGAGAGATAGAAAGAGAGATACAAGGCGAGATACTGTCACCTCCACTCCTGTGTTTCAATTTGGTCCCGGGCTGAGGTGTGCGAACCACCTCTGAACCACGACGCGTGAACGACACCCGAAGCTCACGGCGGGGAGCAGGAAGGGGACGGAGAGCTTGATGGAAACTCGAAACCAGGACTAGACTCACGGGATTCATATCTCAGCCTGGGAAGGGATTGGCAACGATAGGTGTGGAAGGCAGGAGTGGATTCGACTGCACATGTACGGCACAGTAGGCGAAGTAGGGAGGAGAGGGAGAAAGAGGACTCAACCCAAGGGAACGGCTGTCACTTGCCTTCACCTGAGTGCCCCTGGTGCCTAACCCCCCCCACCTCCCCCTCCCCAACCTCATCCATCCTATCCCGTGAGGCAATCGTCCTCTACCCCGCCCGGGTCTGCCTCTCCTCGCCGCCCCGGACGTAGCGAGCTAAGGGAAGGCAGCCAGACAGTGCAAACAAGCCCTCCTCACCCCCGCCTCCTCCACCGCGCGCCTCACCTCCCGCCACTAGCCATGAAGTGACACACACGAGAAGGAAACCACCCCAAGGCAAACAATTCAGGTTCAAATTACGTAGTTAGGGTATCGATCGATCTCAAGACACCAGTTTGCATGCCAGTGTTAAGAAGACTTCACTAGAACGCGTCACCCGATGAAAACTAAACACTATTGAAGTCACTTTTATGCTTCTGGGAGATGAAAAGTGACTGCGATCGTGGAGGTGAGGAAAAATAAGTTGTAATGAAGAGTGAGGGATACGGCAGCCATGGGATGATGAATGATGGTGAGGCGGGGAGGGGGAGGAGGGGGGTAGGAGGAGGAGGAGGAGGCAGAGGCGTGAGGTACCGCTCCCTCATCCATCATCACCTCCTGCACACATGTCACACTCACCATTCATCGTCATTAGCACGGTGGAAATTATCATGATTATCTCACCATTATTACTGTCTCCGTTTGCCCGTCCATCCCTGTCCCCGTGATGCCTGGCTGCCCGTCTGTCTACTGTCCATCCCTTGTGCCCGTCACCTGGTGTGGCCTCGCTGTTCAACTATCTGTCTATCTCCATCAGTGGTGAGCTGTTCACTTGTCCATCTTGTTACTGTCTCAATACTGATTCGTCGTCTATCTGCTTGTTAGTCAGTTAGCCTGTCTCCCTCTCTCTCTCTCTGGCTGCCTGTCTGTCTGTCTGTCTGTTTGCCGGGTAGTTGCGTCCGTTTTTTATGTGCATTATCAGTGTAAAAATAAAACGTGATCCTCCATTAGCAGTGCATTGTAAAAAGAAAACACTGAGTGAAGCATTTTGACTCGCTCTCGTTACCGCCCATTTTCTTTGCCTGATTCCTCGATGTCTGGCAATAGAACCGAGGGAGACGAGGAAAAAAATGTGAATAACCTTTAATCTCTTCCCTCTAAGACAAACATTTCAAGGCATAATGTAAGAAATAATCATAAAAACAACATAATATAACTGAGTAAATGAAAGGTGGTCTGTATGTCCATGATTAGCAAACAAATTCGAAGCACTGAACGAAACGAAACACCAATTGAACCACATCAAGGCCACAGAAACGACTCGTGTATGTGTGTGCGTGTGCGTGTGTGTGTGTGTGTGTTAACGACCCCCATCCCGCAGTCCATCTTCTCGCCTTAATATCCTCGCCACAGCTATGACTTGTGCATCAGCTGTCTCAAACAACAAAACGGTCAAACACAGTAACACGCACACACACGCACACACGCCAAGGACACACACGAGCGTTAAATGCCCCGTGATGAGGAATGTCCAATATCAGGCAAGGCTCACGGCAATATGTCCCACAAGTGTGCCTAAAATATCCCTAGAATGCCTTTCCTCTCCTCCCCTGCACACTGGAAAAACACTCTCTCTCTCTCTCTCTCTCTCTCTCTCTCTCTCTCTCTCTCTCTCTCTCTCTCTCTCTCTCTCTCCTTTGCTAGAGCGTTCATGTTTGATCTGACAGTGAGGAAAACAAAGAAATATTGAAGAGAACGTGTCTCCAAAATATTCCGGCCACAGAGCCTCACAAATGCAATATCCGGGGAGAAAAAGGCCACGTTTCCGCCGTTGGAGGTGTGAGGGCGCGAGGGAGAAGCCCAATGTGCGGGAACAGAAGAATAGCTCGTCACTGTGAAACCCGCCACACAACCACCTATATTTGGCTCCACAAAAAGAAACATCACGGACAGGAAAGAGAGAAAGAGACAAACTAGAGCAAACGAGAATAGCAGTAAAAAAAAAAATTAAAGAAAGAGAGAAAGAAGAATAAAAAATTGCCTGGAATTATATGTAGCCCTTGATAGTGAAGGCATAACAGAGGCAGGTGTCCAGTGGCGCAGAATCACTGATGACGCTGCAATTGCCACGCTCATAAATCATTGCTATTCCCCGGTGGTATGTTGGCCATGCACAGAGCTTCCACGAAATAACCTCACTTTTCTCTATCAAAGGCCAAGACGCTGCTGGAAGCCACTCTGTACTTAGGTGATAAGGAGCTGCAAATTACGAGGGAGGCATTCGAACCTGTTACGCATTTCCTAAGGGTATAAGGGAAAGGGATCTAACACTCTTAACAGGTACAACAGCACAAGTAACAGGAAGACGAGCAACAGGGGCGAGGTGATGGTGAAACAAGTATAGAGGCAAGCCACAGTGCAGGAGTGTAACCTGATAACACAGTACAGCATTACAGAATGGGAAGATAAATAAGCTGCAGACAGTAAATTAATCAACACCACCTCTTAAGTATTCACAAAGAAGTGCCTGGTTACATTAAAAAATACTACACACATACATACATACACTCAATAAATAAACATTCTCTCTCTCTCTCTCTCTCTCTCTCTCTCTCTCTCTCTCTCTCTCTCTCTCTCTCCACTACTGCAGGTCACACACAGGCAAGCGTAGGTCAATGTCAGTGAGTGACCTTAGATGCCATGGTGACCTCACCCACAATGGACGACAAAGGGTAATGACCACACACACACACACACACACACACACACACACACACACAAACCCACACACACACACACACACACACACACACACACACACACACACACACACATATATACAAAACAAACACACACACACACACACACACACACACACACACACACACACACACACACACACACACACACACACACACACACACACACACACACACACACACACGCCGCCCATCTCGGTACAGGTGTTCACTTTCCACACCTGTTAATGACAGGTAGCGAAGAACAACATGAGGCTGTCAGGACGTGGGTGTGTGCTGATGATTGTATTCGCATTTTTCCTTTTTTTTCTACTACATGTGAAGGGAGTGGCGGGGGGAATGAGCGATGGCAGACGTGGGACAGAGGCAACCAGAGTCAAAACCTTCAATAAAACAATACCTCACCTGTAATAACACTGGACAGGAGTATCAGTATCCCGGGCAGGTATCCAGATGAGCGGTCCTTCCTCATGGTGTCCGTCAAACCTAGTCAACGCAGCACTGGCAAGAGCAAACACCGCACACGACCACGTATCCACACACTAGCACACAGACGAGGCCTCGATCGACACAGACCCCTCCGCGCGAAGTGGGAATCCACACTGACCTGTGAGAGAGGGGAGACTCGAGCTGGTGCGGCCGAGTGGCTCCCAGCACCACCTACCGGCCGACGCCCTCACCACGCCGCCCCGGGACCGGACAGGAGTGAGGTGGTGGGCACAGCCTCCAGCACCTGCCACACGTGCATGCAAGGGTCACGGGAGGCCAAGGCAGGGAAGGGCAGAACGGAGAAAACATAAATAAGACGCTCCAAGCTGACTCACTCCCAGGACTGTTAACTTGAGGGAAAAGTTTGAGCCCCAGAAGAGAATGAGTCTCAGTTACGCGGCTTGGACCAGCCAGCCACTTACTGAAATACTTCCTTGTAACTCTGAGGAGGAGACACAGATAACAGGACGCCCTAAGAGAGGAAAACCACGTAACAGCCTCACGTGTTAGGGAAACATTTAAGTAACATTACAGTTTGACGTTGTAGGAAAACATTAGTACATTCTCACCCAGCCTCCCTCACCACAAGGCTTCCCGCTGACCACCGCCACACATACCCGAGATGAGTTGCCACATCGGCTAACCAGCCAAGTATTCACACAAATCCCCGGAGCCAATCCGACTAAATGAGTCCTCACACCAGCTAAAAATCCGAGCAAGGTATGAAAATTAACTGAAATGTTCGAATATTACTTTTACGTGAGTCATCTATGATAATTCTTTGTCTCTGGAGAGTCATCATAAAAGGTATTTTAGCACACACGGCCCTGATGTGTTATTCATCACCGCCCTTGACTTTATTCTATGAAGAGGGAATTTCCTTTGCCGAAACAGACTTCATTGCTTCCCCTCCCCTCACCTAAGCCCCTCCCCCTCCCCTCTCCCTCCCCAGGTGATCAGTGCTGTCATGCATGAGTGGCAGGGGATGAGTGCAGATCCTATGAGTTAGGAAATGTGGTCTACATTCACCTGTGACGTCGTAATACCTGATTTAGTGAGGCTTCCCTCCCCTCTGTTGTCTGTCATATCACGAAAAAAAATTTATGACGAAGATTCGATTAAATCAGCATTAATTAAACACTTAGAGGTAATTAATGCGCATATTCTGACCCGTGCGGCTCTTGTTTTTGGCTGTAGTCATGTTCGTAGAGTTTTATTGCCTTCACTACATTCAGCACAAAATCATTTTCATACGCATACGTTCTCCCCAACACTGACCTACATGTATGATATTGCATGTATACGAGATGAGAGTGTACACCAGCCCTCCCTCAGCACCAGTGACGTACGACTCAAAATATTATGTATAAAGTACGAAGATTAACGAGTGCTTATTTTTAAGCCTGTCTCTTTCCTCTCACAAAGTAAATATGTTTTTTATAATCATGTGTTGCTAACAATAGACGCAATTACATCAGTGTATGTATCAGAGGGATCAGTGATGATTTACCTGTGCCTAGCGGGCTAACATTTGATGTTGCGTGTAAAAAATAGGATATTCCACGAGGATTTCTGGCCAGGCTTCAAGGCTTCATGGTGTGTGCAGGGAAACAGACGCAGAACAGACCGACTAATGTTTTTCATTCTTTTATTCATATATTATTTTTATCAATTCAGATGTTGTGCAGATGATCAGTGTTCACAGCACCTTTATGAACGACTGATTGTTAACCCAATATTATGATTAAAATTGTTCCTTTTATGGTCGACGCAGGAAAAACAACCTAAACAGCGTCCAATTAGTTACTATTATTATTATTTTTTTTTTTTAACTAAGAGATGAAGGAATCAAATAATTTTATAATAACATTTCATATTCGGTGGATAAGGACTTAAAAATCCCTAAGTGGATGGACTCACGCCTGCACCAGGAAGGCTTCTTGTGTCTCAAAGTGGAAGGTAACTTTTTGGTGTGTTGGTCGTTGGGATGACTAAGACGGTTTTATAAAGCCTGCACACTGCCTTGATCCCTTCACTTAACATACTTGTAATCCAGTACCACAAACCATTTTCTTGCTCGCATTCTTTACTATACTTTTTTTTACATCCATCTTGTCTGCATTGTCCCAACACAGGTAAACAACTTCCCTTCATGGCCGGGGCCGCGTAAGTACTGAGTGGAATGACGCATCGTTACCTGGGTGTGGGAGGCAGGGACGGGCTGACCATTAGCGGGTGAGCGGTAACAATGTGGTCACTTACATCTTCCCTGTCAAGTTTAGTCCTCTGCGTGCACTCATGTTAAGCCAAAAATAGAAAATGAAAGAGATTCGAATAAGTTAATAATACTAGAGACGAGTATCTACACACAAAACATTAAAAAAAAATAATAAAAAGGATAAAAAAGTCAAAGATAATAAGACCCTCTACATACCATTTCATCCACTAAGAAAAAATAAATAACGCCAAGCTTCACGTGAATTCCAGCAACCTCGCAGCAGTAAGCAGGTCACCGCCAGTTACCTGCTGCTCCTGCTATACACTCGAGGCCAAACGCTGCCAGCAAGGTTACTACACAGCCAAGGATTCTAAGAGACCTTGGCTGTGAGTATTGCCTGTGGTCGTTATTATATTGATTTATCTCTTTGTACGAGGTGAGGAATGCGAGTAGGAGAGGAACATATCTTTGTGGCCATACAAGGGACACCCAACGCTACACTTATGCAAAATTATAATCCCCTGTGGCCCTCCATACCCTACCCACCCCAAAAAATAAGGTGGAACTGTGTATTAATTCTCTTCAGTAAAAATATGGCCCGTTAATTACCGTCATTTAAATAATTTCATGTTTAAGATCTAAATAAAATTCTATTGTAATCATCATTAACACTGCAGGGAAGTGTGACTCGCCTATGCCCCTCCACACCCCTCCACGCCCCTCCACGCCCCTCCACACCCTCCACGCCCTCCCTCCTCACCTTGACAAGAACCTGGAGTCATAAAACCTTCCTCGACCATCTCTTTACACTAGAAAATATGAAATAACAAGATGACCGAGAGTTTTGATGACGCTACAACTATTCTTCCGTGTCTTCTCTTCCTCTTCCTCCTCCTTCCTCCTTCCTCCTCCTCCTCCTCCTCCTCCTGTTTCGTCTTCAGGCAGGACCAAGAGGGTGAGTAAACAGTAATTAAGGGACACTAACAGGTCACAGGAGGCGGATTGACCTTGTTATTAGGGCATAGTTACTCCTTAGTGATGGTGTACATGACTTTTTATCTGTAACACACACACACATATACATACACACATACACACACACACACACACACACACACACACACACACACTCATTTACATTCTGTTCCAGCTCCCTCACGTTTCCTTTATCTTTTCTTACTTTTTCTTTTTCTTTTTCTTTTTCCTTTTTTTTTCTGCAAGAGTTCCCTTCCTCTTGGGTAAAAAAAAAGGATAGAAAAAAAAAATAGCACGCAACAAGAACATTCATGCATGCAAACACAACACCAACACAAGGAGGATATAATCATAATTAAATCATTTATAACACACACACACACACACACACACACACACACACACACACACACACACACACACACACACACACACACACTCCATCACCTAATTACATCCTCATGAAAAAAAAAGAAGAAAAAAGAACCAAGTAATATTTTTATATAATTCATTTTTTTCCTTTCAATAACATAAAACATATATCATGTATTTATTTGAGAGAGAGAGAGAGAGAGAGAGAGAGCGAGAGAGAGAGAGAGAGAGAGAGAGAGAGAGAGAGAGAGAGAGAGAGAGAGAGAGAGAGAGAAGACTGAATATTGTAGGACTGGTAAATGAAGAGGAGAAGTAAACACATTTTCAAGAGCGATGTGTAATTGTCTGAGAAACTTATATGAAAGCCCAGTTTAGCTCTCAGAATTTGTGGCTTTGTGTGTGTGTGTGTGTGTGTGTGTGTGTGTGTGTGTGTGTGTGTGTGTGTGTGTGTCTTTCTCTCTCTCTCTCTCTCTCTCTCTCTCTCTCTCTCTCTCTCTCTCTCTCTCTCTCTCTCTCTCTCTCTCTCTCTCCCTCTTTCAACCTTTATTTGCTTTCTTTATTGATGTCCGTCCGTGCTTTGGCTTTTATGTGGTCACTTTTTTTCTTCCTCTCTCTCTCTCTCTCTCTCTCTCTCTCTCTCTCTCTCTCTCTCTCTCTCTCTCTCTCTCTCTCTCTCTCTCTCTCTCTCTCTCTCTCTCTCTCTTTATCTTTATTTCTTCTCCTTTTGTCGTTAACTCCTGCGTTCCGTTGTTGTCTTATTTTTTGGAAACCTTTTTACAGTGTGCAGAAAGAAAGCGAGAAAGAGAGAGAAAAATAAAGAGAGAGAGAGAGGGGTAGGTCAGTGAATGGAGTGATGACGTCAGAGTGGCAAAAAAAGCTATGATTGGTCCAGACAGATGACCCTCCTACCCTCCCTCCCTCCAGCATCCCTCTCATTTTTATCTCCCACTCACCCTCCCAATTCCTGCCAATATGCCGGGTAGTATAATAATATCAATTGGTCTATATATTTTCTTCTCTCTTTTCTCTCCTTTGATGTTGTTTATGATATGAAATTAATGTGATTCTTTGTGTTATTTCATCGCGGTGTTTCGACAGGTAAAAGGTATGTAGTTTATTTACCTTGTTGTGCCCACGTGGTATGTTGAGGTTACGAATGTATAATGATATGAGAAAGTGAATAATGTATGATAGTATGAAGGGTGAGACGTCAAGCTCTCTCTCTCTCTCTCTCTCTCTCTCTCTCTCTCTCTCTCTCTCTCTCTCTCTCTCTCTCTCTCTCTCTCTCTCTCTCTCTCTCTCTCTCTCTTCCATCGTTGGTAATAAAATCAAGCAAACGTAAATAGTGTACATAAAGTCAAGTTCTGAGTAGAGTAGAATTCTCCTCCTCCTCCTCCTCCTCCTCCTCCTCCTCCTCCTCCTCCTCCTCCTCCTCCTCCTCCTCCTCCTCCTCCTCGTAGTAATTAACTTAATCCTCGTTCCTCGTATCCAATGCCACAATATTCTTAATTGATTTCCTGCCAAAACACACACAAACAAACCCTCCCACACACTGAGAGAGAGAGAGAGAGAGAGAGAGAGAGAGAGAGAGAGAGAGAGAGAGAGAGAGAGAGAGAGAGAGAGAGAGAGAGAGAGAGAGAGAGAGAGAGAGAGAGAGAGAGAGGGGGGGGGGCTATAGTGCTTTTAAAGACGCTATCTGTTAGAGAAATCCTTGAAATGGTCCCCTCTGTCGCCACTACGTTTATCAGTTCTTTGAGGGTGAGGGGAAGGGGCGAGGGGAAGGGGCGAGGGGAAGGGGCGAGGGGAGAGGAAGCTTAATTAACCATAAGCGATCGAACGAAGTAAAGAAAAAAAAAAGGTTAAATATATATAAAAAAAAAATGTATGACTGAATTTTCCTGTCCATCTATCACATTTTGAAATATTAGGTAAAATGTTGGTTTGTTTTTGTTTGGTGTGTGTTGCAGTGGTATTGGAAAGGTTTACATGGATGGATGGATGGATGGATGGGTGTGTGTTTGTGTTTGTGTTTGTGTTTGTGTGTGTGTGTGTGTGTGTGTGTGTGTGATTCATCATCCTAACGTGACCCAACATACAAAAAAGAGAGAAAAAAAATCCCATTAATTTCTCTCCCTCCTTCCATTTTTCCCTTTACGTATATATATAAATCATGAAGTAAAAAACAAACAACTATTTTTCATCCTATTACCATCCACTTCAATCTAAACTAAAAACAAACATAATATTATAACACATAACCTCACCAGGAATTCAACCCACATCCCATGAACACAAAACCTGATTAAGGAAAAAAAACACGACGAATAGTGAACATTTTAACACCTTATCGCCACTGCAGGAGTAAGAAAATCTCTCTCATTAGTCTACTGAAGGTTGCAACAAGGTAATAATTTTCTCTTCAGGCGTTAGGTATCGTGCAAGGCCTTAGGAGGGTGTCGACTGATTCCTGACTGTGCTTAAAATCGTATTTGAGGTTTTTCCAGGAGCTAGTGTCATGCTAACACCTCACACACACGCACGCACGCACACACATGCACGCACTTCCTTCTGACGATACATGAGCTGTTATCAGAGTCACCTTGGGTACGAAAGGGTGAGTTTTGAGTGCAAGCAAATATCTAAACGTAGGAAAGGAATGATTTTTTGGGCTGGTTGACATAGTAGTAGTAGTAGTAGTAGTAGTAGTAGTAGTAGTAGTAGTAGTAGTAGTAGTAGTAGTAGTAGTAGTAGTAGTATACAAAGTGTGTGAGTAATACTTAAATATTTCTTGAGTAAATGACAAGTGTGATGTGTGTCAGTAAGGCGAGAGAGACAGAGGGCGTCTTGAGGAATGGCAAGAGGGAGAGGAGCGAAGAAAGGGAGGTTCAAGATTTATAGGACATGAGGGAAAGGTAAAGGGACGCTGTTGTGTGGGATTAGTCAGGAAGGATTAAGGAAGCTTATCCTTTACCGCACGTGAGACAGATGTAAGGGGCTAAGGCACGGAATGCAGGCTAAGGTGTTGATATAGAAAAGAAAAAATTGCTTGAATATTATGATCAATGAAGATTATATATTAAGTACATTTAAAGGATTTATTCTATATTATGTATGTTTATGTATTATCTAATTTAGTTACTCATATAAAAAGAACATGTATTGATATCTAAGGGAAATAACACATCGCAGCGAGTTATATTAATTACGATTCTTCCATTTCAACGAAAGAACAATGATATCAAATAATATATACGAAATAAAAAAAATTAAACAAATCTCTGGAAATAATAATAATCACGATTCTTCCATTTCAACACACTAAAAACGAAACCAAATAACAAAATAAGGAAGAAAATTCACCAACACCAAATCACCACCACCATCAACACCAACATCAACACCAACAACAACATTATCACCACCACTAGAAACGTTTCCACACTATGAATCCCCGTCACATAAACGTTCCATAACTCACCCAATCCTATGCCGGGACCTGATTTCTGGCCTTGATTACCCTTGATTTGTCTGCGGGAGTCAGGTGTATAATCAGAGGTTGGGGGTCGAGGGTTCATCCAGCTTTGACTGCTAAATGGAAGGCGATAATAGGCGCTGGACAGACAAATTTCACTGATATTGGATGCATGTGATCATTCTGACGGGGATAATCAGCTATTAACCTGTTTGTCACTTGCATTCTCTCGTTTTTATCTCTCTCTTTCTCTGTTTTTGTGTCTCTTTCTATTTACAGATGGAAATTAATACAACAAACGAAATAAAAAATATGAAATGATGAGAGAAAATACCAAAGGAGATCCATTTTGTGTCTATATCTGTGCATGAATAATACCATGAAATTTAAGAATACAGTTAGGGAGGATTGAACCCCATAATTAATAGACAAACATGACTTAATAATCTCCACAACAACGCTGATTCCACGCTTCCATTTTCCTTAATCGCTTGAAATACATTAGATCACTTTTTTTTCTTTTTTTCCTTTACACATCATCGCCATTATCAATTCTTTATTCTAATTACTTTTCCTGTTTATGATCGCCACCCTAATATGCCTTCCACTAATCGCATACAAACTCATTAACACACCTGCGCTGATGTGATTAACAACAACACAGTCTCACCTGCACCTCCAATTAAAATCGAGGCTCCGTTACCGTGGACAGGTAAGGCCATGTGATTACCTGCTTAAATACGCTCATTATCACACCTGCTCAAGGATTAGACGTGAAAAATAAGCAGAAAATAGAGAAAAATGGGAGGTAATGTATTTATGTGAAAAAAACAACATTGGAAAAGAGAAGAAAGTATCAGATAATATAGAGAAAGATTTATAGTAAAATGATATATAATAAAATGATTGGAAAATACACAATAAGAAATAGAAAAAAAGGTAATTGGAGTTAACAATGATAACAAAAAAAGATAGAAAAGAAACATTGAAAAAATAGGATGTAATTGGTAAAAGGAAAAGAAAATCACATCGAGCAAGTGGAAATACCTGCGTAAGTTTCAGGTCAAATTAACGCAGGTGATAATGGGAAAGGCTATTAGGGAACGTGAGATTAGGATGCTTGGCCCCCCCCTACCCCCCCTCCCCCACTCCAGCTTCCTCCTCCTCTTCCTCTTTTTCCTCCATTTACAGCAAAACATATTAATTTCCTTCCACTGTCATCTTTCTTGTTTTTATTTCTATGTCATCTGTCATTTTTTTCTCTAATTTTCTTCTCTTATTCCTTCTTTCGTTTTTCTGTATTATTTATCTGTATGTTTATTTTATGTCTTTTTTCACCTTGCCTCCTATCTCTATTACTTGATTTTTTATTGTATATATTTCCATGTTATCAATTTCTTCCTTCATCTCCTTTTCCAATTCCTTTCCTTTCTTCCCTCATTTTCTTCATCTCTCTCTCTCTCTCCCTCTCTCTCTCTTTCTTCCTTTCCTTATTGTATTCTATCCTCCTCCTCCTCCTCTTTGTCCTTCTCACTTTCATGCCTTCAATTCCATCTTCTACCTCCCTCCTCTCGTCTCAATATCTCCTTGTCCTCTCTTTCCTCCTTGCCTCCCTCTTCCCCTCCTCTCCTCCTTCATTCCAATCTGTATTCACTTCTCTCCTCACTCCCTCCCTCCCTCCCCTTCTCCTTCCTCCTCTCCTTCCGACCTACCCTGACCTTTTCTTACTTTCCTCCTATTTCGCTTCTTCATTCTCACTTCTTCTTCCTTGCCACTTTCCGTTTTACCTTCCCTCTCCACACCTTCATTCTTACTCTATATCTCCCTCTCTCCCTCCTTCCTCTGGTTTCCCTCCCTCACTGCACCTGCTGGGTTTCCTTCGCTACCTGAGGAAATATTGCTTCGTGGGAAATTTGTGGCAAAATGTAAGGTGTCACTCTAGTGGGAAAGAAGGAAATGTGAGGGAAATGAAAATGAAATAATGATATAATTCGTTTGTATTTTTTCTGTAACCGAATCTAATCTAACCTAACCTAACCTAACCTAACCTAACCTAATCTAACCTAGCTTTACCTAACCTTTTTGGATCTACTGAGGGAGTTAAAAAGACAAAGTTATTCGATTTTGCAATACTTTCTCTGTAAGACTTTATGCAAAATTCACGAGACAGATTGGCTTGTCAAGAACCATGATTGATACGTGTATTTTACTTGACATATTTGCGTTATACCAAGCTCAATGTATACCTGTATGATACGTGTTTGAAGTGCGATTATATGAACCAAATATTGCTTAGTATTGCTTTGCTAAATGTTGTTGTTATTGTTGCTGATGTTGCTGTTGTTTTCTTCATCTTTATTATCATTTCATTATTATTACTATCATTATTATTACTATTATTATTATTATTATTATTATTATTATTATTATTATTACTTTTTTCGCCCAACATATCACTACTCTGGGCCTCATCTTATATTCAATGTATACTTTGCGTGTTAGTTTACCTTATCAAAAGCCTCAGCTTCGCAACGACATGTAATAAAGCGGAAGGCAACCCATTATTATGCTAACGGTGGCGCTGATGGTAGTAATAGTAGTAGTAGTAGTAGTAGTAGTAGTAGTAAATAAGGTTTAGTAAAACTTTAAAATTCCACTGAACAACGTAGGAGAAAAAACATTGTTATTGATTACATACTCGTGAATTATTTCGTGTGTATTGACAATGAAATCTATAATATAGTTTCTGTCCTCACGTCCTCACCTAACTTTGTGCAAGGTAAGAATTTTCACACAGTATTTTTCAAGCAAACTTTCAGGACAAATCTAGCTTAGTGTATTACATCTTAAAGCACGTTTGTTTTTCTCTTTTTCATTTATCTATCTATCTTTTATATCTATATTTCTACCTATCTATCTATCAATCTATCAATCTATCTAGCTATCTAGCTAGCTAGCTAACAACCCCTTATTTACGTATCTATATAAAACGTTTGCAAATAAAAAAATATATACATGTAAGATTAACAAGAACAACAAACATATCGTGGATTAGAAGAAATAAACAAGAGGATTACTATTATCACTCGCAAACGTACACATATACACACCCACACACACACACACACACACACGACCAGACAAAGAAGACGAAGGCAAAACATTACAAAACGTGCTACGATTGACCACAGTATATTTTCTCATATTTTCTAATAGAAGTAAACTCACCAGATACTTCACGGAACACGCAAGGAAATTAGTCATGTTAGCTGGGTCTTCTTCTTCTTTCTCAGTTTTCTTCACTTTTATATTGACTTTTTATCTACACACGCAACGACAACAATGATAAAAAAAAGTCCTTAATAAATGTCATTAGTACAGTTAACGCAACACATATATGGTAACACTGCAATACTACGAAAATAAATTGCAACTTTAATATTGCGTTTTAGCTACGGAGTCATAATCAAGTATGACGTAGAAAGGAGTTACTCGATAATTCTTCTTACCACCTTATCACTACCACACGCAACTCACACCCAACACACACACACACACACACACACACACACACACACCCTGAATGCCCCTCGTCCCTTACACAGCGTTGGTTCTCCCCTTTCAACACATCCCGAAGAACCTGCCACCCAAGCTACAATGAAGAACAATGATACGATGCAACCAAGGAAAAGGCATTACGGTGAGCGAGGTGCGAAGGATTACAACCAAGACTACTTCCCTGGCAGTCTTCTATCATCTATTCCAAGGAAGCAGCAATGTCTGGCTAGAATTTCACCCAAGGCAATCTGTGTTAATCGAGGTAAGAGCGTGTGTGTTGGAACTTGTTGACAATATTTCTTCACTTCGTTTTTCATGGCTCCTTTCCTTCACTTTGCTGATGCGGCGAGAAATATTTTGTTTAACTGTAGTGCTTTGCTTAGAGTTTATTATTTCTTTGTTTTGGTTTGTTATTTTCTATTTTCTTGGATGTCTCGCTCTGTGATCTCGGTGTTGGTGGTGAGGGAGAGAGGGAAGGAAGGAAGGAAGGGAGGGAGGGAAGGAAGGAGGGAAGGTTTGTGTGGTGAGATTAAAGCTATCTTACTGGCTTTCTTTGTTTACTATATATATTTTTTGCGTTGCTTACATTCGTGGAAGACGCACACACCTACACACCTACACACACACACACACACACACACTGGTAAGTATAAAGGACTGACATGATTCTTCTTGTACCTCCATGCATTATTTAATCACACAAGCAAGGCCAATCGATGACAATCTAATACCACTCGCCCAACCCACTTCTCTCTCTCTCTCTCTCTCTCTCTCTCTCTCTCTCTCTCTCTCTCTCTCTCTCTCTCTCTCTCAAAAAATACATTCATACATTTCAGTCATGTCTTTATTCATATCATTCGCTTTGTAACAAGGGAAGAGCCACCTGGAGTGTTGCATAATGCTTCCCAAATGGTATGCATCACACCTACATAATGCCCAGCCCTGCCGCGTTGAGTTCAGCCCGAGAAGGTAAGCACATTCCTTATGATATCAAAGAATAACAAGGGGAACGTTTGCCTCCTCTCCTGTGTCGCGTGTGGTGATGGTAATAATGGTGTGGATAGATACATTCTACTCCTTGCAATATTGTTTTGTTCCCATCCTGTTTCTCATTTATATTTACTTTAGTTTTAATTTCAAACTTTGGTGTAAATGTATAAGTGTACGATAACATTACTTGGATGAGGACATATAATTTTAAGTAAGTGTATAAGTTTTTCTCTGGTTAAGTTAGTGTGTGGCGGTTTAGGGAAGGACACGATAACCTTTACTATTAATTAAAACCAAAGTACTCTGAAGGGCACGATCGGTAAAAACAACTCGCCATGATGACATTTAATTTCACGGTAAAGGTACTCGATTTTCACATCACACGTAACTTTGCGGCATCGAGTTTAACACATTACTCGCTGACATGAACAGTTTAATGGTTTATTGAGGTAAAACTTTCCCCCAAAACTATGAGGTGAGGGTCAGTGATGGACATAGAGGTGAACAACAGTACCTCCTCACCTTAACCTAACGATAATGTAACGTTTAGTGTATCTTTCACTATCCTGCAACTGTGCATCTCATTATATACCTTATGTGACGTCAATGTAAAGATAATTCAATAAACCTTAATTTTTTCATGATGTTTCTTTCATTCTAAATCCAACCATATCACAAAATTATATAAACACACCTGTGCACACCCTAATAAACCCAGGTAAACACACTACCTGCATTACCAACACGTGTGAGCTGCAGGTACCTTGGTTCTTAATTCGGTATATCACAGCTTTGCAACACCTGCGTTCCCGGGTACGTGGCTCACCTGCCTGCTAATCAAGAAGCACGACAAGTGGAAGTCAGCACCTGCATTAACTAATAACTTACACACGGTTAATTAGCATGTTGTGGGTCCCTTCCACCTGGAGACGACTTGGAGGCGGTGAGGACTGAACACACGCACACACACACACACACACACACATACACACACACACATACACACACATACATACACACATCCCCACACACACAGCATAGATTTACAAAGGACATGATTAATGGAAATGAAATACCAAATTGACAATAACTTTAACTGAACGTAAATGATGATAATTGAAAAAAATCGAACACAGGACACTTATAGAGAAAAAATAGGTACAAAATGTCCACTCAAAAACAACCTAAACATAAGAAAAAAATTAAAACCATAAAAATATCAAAAGAAACCACAAACTAATTACCTAAAAACTGAATAAAAACATAAAATAACAAACCTTTAGTGAAAACAGGAAAAAAAAATGTTAAGTCACCACCCTCTTTACCTTAATGACCCAGGGCAGGTGTGTGTGTGGGGGGGGGGAGAGGGGGAATAGGGGGAGGGGTCCAGGTAGAGGCAAGACACAGGTAACCAATCCATTTTTGTGTCTACTCCCTCCCTTCCACATAATGACCAGGTAATGAAAGAGAGGAAAGGGGAGACGAAGCATATTAAAGCAACAAGAAGAAAAAGAAAGAAAAAGAAAAGCAGAGACATATGAGGATAAATTATTAATGAGAGAGAGAGAGAGAGAGAGAGAGTGAGAGAGAGATAGAAAAATAAAAAAAAAGAAAAAGAGAGATAGAACCAGTCAACCAATCTTAACATAAATAAACCAAACACTAAACTAAAAGAAAAACAAACGAAACAATGAGAAAGCAAGACCCACATTGATGAAAGAGAGACATAAGAAAATGAACACAAAGGGAGAAACATAGCAATAAGATGATAAAGATGATACGTCAACGGAAAGTGAGAGAAGCGGAAAATGCAATACAGGTGGAGGAAGGGAGGAAAATTGAATATAGATCGGCAAGGAAGGAGGATATAGAAGGAGAGGAGAGGAGAGGAGACATGGATAGGATGATAGGGTAGAAGGAGACAAAGAAGAAGGAATAGGAGAGACAAAGAGGAAGAAGAAGATTAAACTAAAAGCAATTGTAACTGAAACTGAATTGCAAAATAGATCCATAAAAATGATACAAAAGAAACAATAACGAAAAACTTGGGAAAATCTAAAATGAAAGCATACAACCTTTTATGAAAATACAATACGATCACGAGCCAGAAAATTATACAAGCAATTTTATTCCACCTTCCTTCAGGAGTTAGAATAAAAATACCTAAAAAGGAGGAGAAAGAGAAAAGAAAGAAAGAAAGAAAAAAAAATACAGTGAATTTAGAATGTGTATTTAAGCTTGAAAATATTGGACCAAAATCATATGAATATTAAAACGAAACCAAGTACTTTAGAAATTAACACACACACACACACACACACACACACCAAAACTACATTCTATACATCCTTAACATATGTCTGTAGGACCTCACCACTAACTCCTATTCTACAATCCTATCAGTCTTTCTATTCCCCTTACCCAAGCTACCTCCTTGTCCCCTCAGTCCCCACAGTCCCCAGGCAGGTATTGGAACCACTAAACATAATAGAAAGTGACCTATAACGGACGGAAACTGCCACTGCCGCATCGTAACTAAAGGTGAAATGAAGTGTAGTTGAAAGCAAGTTGAACGAAAATTGGAAAAACCACACGTGCTTCTCTTCAATTATAGTGATGTTTAAATGAAATTCTATCCATTCTTTTCTCTCTATTAATTCATTTATGTATATGTTTTTTCTTTCTTTCGTTCTTTTATTTCCCGTTTTATTATTTTTTTATATGCTGTTGTATTTCATTCTTTATCTTCACTTTTATTGTCTCATTTGTTCTGTTCTGTTCTTTTCCGGATTTGTTTTCTCTCTTTCATTCTTTATACCATTCTTTTAAAAGGTTATTTCAATTTCACTGTATCTTTTTTTTCATCTCTTTTCCTTGTCTATTTATTTTTTTTAATCATCCTGTTTTACTTTTTCATTATTTTCATATATTTTCTTGCTGTACCTTGCTTGTAACCTTTTCCTGTTTACTTATATTAATGAATTTTCTTTATATTTAATTTCCTCCTCTGTGGTATTTACATTATCTATTTCTTTTTCATTTTCATAACACACAAATTCCTTTATGTTTCCTGTATTTCCTTAACCGTATGAATTAACTACTATTTTTTTACCTTATTAAATCATATCTTCATCCTTGTGTTATAGATAAAAAAAGTAATTATCTCTCTCTCTCTCTCTCTCTCTCTCTCTCTCTCTCTCTCTCTCTCTCTCTCTCTCTCTCTCTTCCTATTACCCTTCAAATGAGACTGTTTCCTCCCTATCCTTTGCTCTCTCCTCTCTTCCCCTTCCTCTTCATAACCTTCCTTGCGTTTCATTACAAGGGGATCCTCGCTAACCCTTTGTTCCGGGTCATAAAACAGCCTATTTCCGATTCGTAATAAGGTTTCACTTTTATCTCGTTTGTGAGTTTCGCTTTGGAGAGAATAACGCTTTTCTTTTTTTTTGGTATATGTGTGTGTGTGTGTGTGTGTGTGTGTGTGTGTGTGTGTGTGTGTGTGTGTGTGTGTGTGTGTGTGTGTGTGTGTGTGTGTGTGTGTGTGTCAATATGAATACGTACATGATCAAAGTGTGTATTAGTGATGATTGTGATGATGGTGAAAATGGTGATGACGATGCTAATGAGTTTTGTTACAGTAGCGGTGGTGGTGGTGGTGGTGGTGGTGGTGGTGGTGGTGGTGGTGGTGGTGGTGGTGGTGGTGGTGGTGGTGGTGGTGGTCTAATCTAAAAGGTAAGCCTATTAACGTTAGCAAAATTACCTGTCCGCTGCCTTTTAATAACCTGTCGACAAATTTAGCACACGGTTACCTGCCTACTCGTACCTTTTAGCGACGTGTTGACGATGCAGCGACGTACTAGAGGCAAAAGACGTGTAAGGAAGGAGGAGGAGGCAGGGGAAAGGAGGGTGTAACAAATTAACCTGACTAATAAACAATCAATATTAATTAATTTGTGATCCCTCGCAGGTGGTCCAACAGCAGACCAGGTGCTCATTATATAACTGAGTCAGATAGCTTTTTGATTCCCTCTTACTTATACTTTTTCTTCCTGAATCCACTTGCTATTCCAGTATGATTAATTGCAAAGGCGATTCATTTATCTTCGTTTCCTTATAGATGGAGTATTTACCCTTGTTTCGTTTTAATCCTATGATCAGATCGGTTATTAAGGTGAATATATTAGTGTGCTTACGTTAGAAAGATACTCAATGATGGTGTAAATAGTTTAGTTTGAGAAATAAGATCTCAAAAATTAGGTTTCAAAAGGTATTCTATTGAAACTCAGGTATTCCATCTGTGGGTTTAAAGAAATTCAGTGGTATTGCAATTCTTTCCTCTCCACATTTCGTTTAAGCATACTGAATTGAAAGAGGGAGAGAGAGAAAAAGGGAGAGAGAAAAAGAGAGAGCAAACTTCCAACATTACTTAATCTCTCTTTCCTACTTTATCACTTATGTTTATCAATCAATATTTACATTATAGAGATTACATTTCTAACCGTATATCATTTTCTACAGCTCACACAACAAGAGAACAATTTTCACTCTCTCCTTTCACCCTTCCCTGTTATACTCGATCAAATGCTTATTCCTATCTTTACCAGCCCTTCCCTCTATTCCCTTCCCTTCCTCCTTTCCCTTCCCTCCCTCCCATCCCAGCTCCTCCCTTCTCATCTCATAAATTCTCTCCCCATTTCACTCTTACTTTTTTCTTTGCATGCATTTCCCTACCAATTTACCTACATCCACAGCCCCCTTCTGGTACTTCCCTCTCCCCTCCCACATCAGCAATGGAAGAGAAAGGGGTGAGAAGGAAGAGGGAATGAAAAGTGGAAGGGTAGGAGGGAGAGGCGAGGCGAGGCAAGCTGGACAGTTAATCGTTGCAAACCACCAACAATTTTATGCTTTATCTTCAGACACGTAAATAAAAAGTCCAGTTAAAAAACGGACTTCGAAAAAATAAATAAATCAGATAACCAGGAAATGTGTTGAAATTATAATGAAAAAAATTAAAAAAACAAGGACATGCATTTAGAAAAAAACTATTGTGTTACATCAAACAAATATAACACCAATTGTTAAATCAGAGTAGCGTGGCTTTCCAAACTCCAGATGAACACAAGTGGATACAGGTAGGCGGAGGGGCGAGGGGGGTAGGGGTGTGTGTGTGTTAAGGGAGGTGGGGGTTAGGGAGTAAAGGCAGGTATCTGAGTGAAGATTATCGGGATGATCCGCAGTTCGTATCCAGGGATGTAAAGGATTGCAGGAAAAGGATTAAATATGTACCCGTCACCCGCCCCGACCGCTTCTAAACGCCGGGGAAAAATGTATTGTTTTATTTTATACAGTGAAGTACAATCAAGCGACTCGGGTGACTTTGTAAATATGTAAAGAGGGATTTTAATTTTATATACAATGGTAGATGCGAGTAGACTTAAAGGTGTGTCGATAGATAGTGAGTATAAGAAAATTAAGGTAGATAGTTATGTATATATTTGATAAAACTCAGTATTTTCTTTTATCTCGTGGTATACATAACTTGTTTCTTTTTTTAATATTTATGGTTGAAAATTAAGAGAAGCGAAAACTGTGCACAATATCTAGCAATATATTCACAGGCGTCGTTACTTACTAAACACACACACACACACACACACACACACACACACACACACACAAAGACCCCGATTAAAACTTCATCTAACAAAAACAAAACAAAAAATAGACAGCAAGAACAAAAAACAGGAGACGACAAAAAAAACAAACATAACACACACATAAACAAAGCAAAATAAACCTAAAGCTGACCCATTTATCCTCCCTTGCCACTTTTACAGCATCCCTTTACGTTCCCATATACTTTCCCGCACTCTTGCATATATAGAAAGCACAGGAACTGCAGGCAGGCGGCGCGACACACTGCAGGTGGCGGCAGCAAGGAAGAGGAGGGAGAGTGAGGGTGTGAGAAGCGTGGAGCAGCTACCCTTGCCTTATACAGTCTGATCACGTCCTTGAGCGCTTTGCCTCCTTATGTGGCTCCAGGCATTCTGTGCGTCCGGCTCTTACGATGTGTGTATTAATGAGAGAGAGAAAGAGAGAGAGCGAGAGAAAAAAATAAAGAAAGAGAGAAAACGAGAGATTCACATAGTAATTCACCTATCATGAAAAGTTGATTACGTATATTTTCCAATTATCCTCTCATTTTTTTCCTTCCTTCTCATTATCATTACTTATTCCACTTCCTCGTTTCCTCGTTCCTTCCCTTTCTTCTTTCTTTTCTTTCTTCTTTCCTTCCATCAAATGCGAACTAATTACCTTCAACATTGATTAATTGTTGACTCTTTCATCCTTTCATGTTTTTTTTCATACTTTTCTAACCTCCTCCTCCTCCTCCTCCTCTTCCCTTCTCCCTTCTCCCTCCTCCTCCTCCTCCTCCTCCTCCTCCTCATCCGATTTAAACTTTTTACCTTTTTTTCTTCATCTTTTCATAATTACTTCTTCTATCTTTTTATTCCTCCTTATACCATATGTTTCTTCTTCTTTCTTCCTCTTATTATCTTTCCCTTTCCCCTTCCTTTAATTCTTCCACTTTATCTCTTTATCTACTCCTTCTCCTTCTCCTCTGTTCCTCCTTCTCACGCTTCTCCTTCCCCTTCTCGTCTTCCTTCTTCTCCTCCTCTTCGTCGTTGTCTTAATTAACTGCTGTTCTTCCGGTGCTGGTACCAGGAAGAGGAGGAAGAGGAGGAGGAGGAGGAGGAGGATAGATGGAAAGAGAAGGGAAGAGAGAGAAAAAAAAGGAGAGAGAGAGAAAGGGTCAAAAGGACTACGTACCTAAGGGCTCCCAATGTTTCATAACCTCGACCTTTTCCCTCTTTCCTTCCTCTCCCTTTTCTTGCTCACTGAATTACTTCTCTTGTATTCCTCCTCCTCTTCCTTCTATTGCCCCCAACGCCCCCTCCCCTCCTCCTCCTCCTCCTCCTCTTTCTCCCCCTCTTCTTCCTCCTCTTCCTTCTATTGCCCCCCAACGCCCCCTCCCCTCTTCTTCCTCCTCCAGCCGTGCCTGCCAGACTTGATTATCCTCAATCTTTAGGTTATCAATATGTCTTTTCTTCCGGCTCTTACAATTTTCTTGTTATTCTCACTTTTTGTTATTGTTAGTAGCATTGATTTAATATTATTTTGATGGTATTTCAAGTGGCTAGATTTTTCAATGTTTTTTTTTTATAGTTTTATTATTATGTTCTTTGGTTTTATGGGTATTTTAGGATTATATAGAATGTTTTAGTTCCTAGCAGGTACTCAATTAGGATCTTTATATTGATGTTTTGTTGACTGGTAAATGAAGTGAAAAAAATCCTAATTAATCTATTATATCCCTTATAAAACTATGCCTTCAATTAACATTTTTTAATATATATTTTTCATCTCTCTCTCTCTCTCTTGCCTTAAACGCTCCTTGAACCCAACGAAATATACCCCATCAGCCCACAATTTCCACGAACACTCATTAAAACCCAAATAATAGATAAAAAAAAACCACACCCAAATATTTATCTCTTAACTACTATGAACCCAGCATCGAGCGCCTTTAAAAAACAGTTAATGGCCTAATGCAAGATAGAGAAATTCCACCAAATCAAGTTAAGACTCCAACATCGAGGAGTGATTAGTTATTTAGCTGCGAGTTCAATATTTGAGTGAGTCAGTCCAAGCAAACAGAGTGAGTTGAGAAAGCAGGGCAGAACCACATGCAATATTTACTGAGGTGACTTTTACTTCAACGATCAACCAGAGAGAAACAAAGAGAGAGAGAGAAGAGAGAGAGAGAGAGAGAGAGAGAGAGAGAGAGAGAGAGAGAGAGAGAGAGAGAGAGAGACTTCCTATAAAAATATATACATAAAAAAACATTATCAAGGAAACATCGCAGGAAAATGAGGAAAATAAGAGTGAATATCAAAAAACTAAACAAACATGAAACTTGTACATTCTCTCTCTCCTCCTCCTCCTCCTCCTCCTCCTCCTCTTCCTCCTCCTCCTCCTCCTCCTCCTTTTTGCCACTCTCTTCTTACTGTCTTTCCTCGTAGTATGAAATTTCAATAACGCCTGAGTACACAAACTAGTGAAAGAAAATGTGAGCAAAGAATAAAAAAAAAGCCAGAAGAAAGTGTGAAAGAAAGCAAGCAAAAGAGAAAGAAAGAGAGGACAAGAGAATAAGAAGAACAAAATTGAAGATGAGATTGGAGGAAGGAACAAGGGGCAAAGGAAGATGATGTTTAAGAAGACAAAAGGGGAAGGAAGGAAAGAAAGAAATTGGGTAGTGAAGTGGAGAGAGAGAGAGAGAGAGAGAGAGAGAGAGAGAGAGAGAGAGAGAGAGAGAGAGAGAGAGAGAGAGAGAGAGAGAGAGAGAGAGAGAGAGAGAGAGAGAGAGAGATAACGAACTCTGATATACACCAAATGTCAGCTTGGAGATAACAATAGGAAAAAAAATTGACGAAAAACAAGAGAAAAACGCTTTATAAACTGGTACGGTATGTCAAGGTTTCATCAGTCACCCTTGCACTGTGGTTTTCTGTGCTGGGTAGTTAAAGGGACTTCGTGGAGGGTAGCGTTATGCAATATTGATTCTACGCTATTAACTCCCACAAAGTTATAAATTCGATACTAACTAATGCAATGTCCAGTAGCATAACTCATTACTCTTTTCGTCCGGCAGTCTACGTTGCTGTTAAATAAATGAAAGTAAAGTTGGTAGGTATAAAATTTTTCAGGCAAAGGACGAAGAATATTGTCTGGTGTTGGGATTGTTTGTTGTTGTTTTTTCTTGAAGGCGAGAGGTTGGTGGTGGTGGTGGTGCCTCGCCGCCGCCGCCACCTTGAGTCCACGCAAGGTGTTGGGTCTTGTATTCCACCCTTGGGACTCGCCTTGCATGCTGGCGTTTTCGGGGTACAAACTTTATTTAAAAAGTTGCAATTCGCTTAGTTTGCCCGACTTAGCGCCTTCAAGGAGGGAGAGGAGAGAGGCTCATGGGGCAGCCACTACTGGGCCACCACCCATTACGTTAAGGGAAAGAAGATAAACTGCCTTTGGTCACTGGTATTTTTTCTGAGGAAGATGCAGTAGGGGAATTTAGAGAAAATAAAAAGCCACCCACACGCTGCCGCCCCCCGCAGCGAGACACGCCAACAGGTGGTTAAACCTTGACGGTGAGAATGTACAGCGTGTGGTTAAGGCGCCTCTTGAAGGTGTGCACCGCTGGCAGAGACTTGTAGGAAGTGAGGCTCTTACGTGTGTTATGAATTTGTAAACATAAGCTGTAGTTTTCAGAGCTTACAAGCTTACAAGTAAACCGTGATTTACGAACCAGTTATGCTCTTTATTAAAAAAATTGTATATATATATATAACAAAGATGAAAACTTATTGTGTAATAATGATAGATAGATATATAATTTAAATATGAATATTCTAAAAACATCACTGAACTGCTCATGGAAACAGATGTAGTCTCATATTAACAAAAATAATAATACTGCCACTAGTCATCTCCATACATTACAGCCTCCTAAATCTATCCTTCCCACCACTAGCTGCTCCCTCCCCTCCCATTACAGCCTACACCAGCCATACATCAACAATATTTGACCAATACTTCCCTTCCCCTCTAATCAGCAGCACCTCCTTCAATACTCCTCCTCCCTGTTCATCATCACCCACATCCACCCTATATACACCCTCCTCCTGCACCTCCAGCTGCCACACGTCACTACACTCGTTAGCCTCAGCTTACGTCCACTCACCACCCGCGCCCTCCCGTCACTCCCTGAAATATTAGGCGGAGAAGCGGGTGACGTTATCGCTTCCAAGAGAAATTTGGGCCCCCACATAAACGTTGCAGCTCCCTCAGCACCTCCAGACCTTGACACGCGAGGCCAACCCGTGATGTATGTTTGTGATGCTCGTAAATTTCTGGTTTTGCCGAGAGGTCAGAACTATCTATCGCAGGGACGAGACTCTGACCCCCTACCCTCCCCTTACGTCCCTCCGACAGGCTCTTGACGTACGAGCCCTGAAGACGCAAGGCACATGGAGGGTTTTGCTCTTCTGGGATTTCTCGTTTTTGAACACAAGTTGCGTTTTCAGGATGTGTTGGGGTGGGATTCCCTTCTTGCCTCCTCTGTATCTGTTTGTCGTGTGGTTATATTATTTTTATTATTTTTTCCGTGATTCTTAAGTGTTTTTTCTGTATATATTCTTGTTGTTATTATTATTATTATTATTATATTCCTTTTATGTCTTACCACTTTCGTTCTGGTTCTTTTTTGTTTTCCTCTTCCTTCGTTATCGTTGTTTTTGCCTCTTGCGCTACATTTACTCGCGATTCGCTTCCCTTCTTACTGTGTGTTTTCCATTTTCCATTTTCACAGACCATCACTCACTCACTCCTGCTTCTTTTACACACACTGCTTTATCTTCTGCTTCCTCCTCTCTCTTCATTACACTTTCTTCGTCTTTTCCCTTCTATTTTTTTTTTCCTTATAGAACCAACCCGTCTTCCTTCCATTCTCAATTATTCTTTTGTTTATATTATTTCATTGTCAAAATATATATATCTTTTATCTTTTATTATTCATGGCATCAAATAGTCTTTCAAATATATGTTATTGTGTTTGTAAATCTATTAAATATCCGTTTTTTCCTTTTGTCCTTCTCGTCTCTCTCTACCTGTAATTCCTTTCCTCTTCTTTTCCTTCTCTGTTATCCTTTCGTCTTCTTCAATTTCTCTTTTCAGCGCCCATTTATCCTCTTCTTATCTTCTCTCTTTCCTTCCGTTTTCCCAACCATTACCTCTCGACTCCCTTCACCTTCCCTTCTTCCTTACCTCCATCCATCCTCCCTCCCTTTCCTTCTTCCTTTCCTCCCTCCCTTCCCTTCTCCCTTTCCTCCCTACCTTCCCTTCTCCCCATACTTCCTCCATCTTCACTCCCTTCCCATCTCTCTTTTCTCCATCCAACCTCCCTACCTTCCCTCCCTACCTCCTTCTCCCCTTCTCCCTTTCCTCCCCCCCCCCACAAGTACCACAAAGAGGCGCCCATTAACGCACTACTATCACTCAAGTTGTTGTAGATTTTTTTTTCTTCTTATATATACATTTGTAGCCTCAGTATATACTGTACCCAGCTAAAAAGGCAACATTTGTCTCTTTTTTGGGGGTCTCTCTCTCTCTCTCTCTCTCTCTCTCTCTCTCTCTCTCTCTCTCTCTCTCTCTCTCTCTCTCTCTCTCTCTCTCTCTCTCTCTCTCTCTCTCTCTCTCTCATCTACCTACCTACATTTTTCAAAAGTATATATTTCAACAGCAAAGTTTATTTATATGTATATATGAAATTTTCACTCACCTTCCATTAACATCAAACGCAACGATAATGGAACAGGAATGAACGTGGAAATGCGATATACAAACAGGATGAAAAAAACGAGAAAAAACAAAACCAGAAAAAAAGAAAAAAGTTGAATTGCAGGTCAACTGAATAAACCTAAACACACACACACACGTAAAAAAAAATAAATAAATAAATAAATAAATGAGTGCAATACAAAATATAATAATATACTGACATGAAACTTAAAAAAAAATATATATATAATAATGCTGATGATATGAGAGAAAGAGAGAAAAAAAAACAGAATTAGTGCCTCCACCTCGTCTTTGTGTGTGTTCTGCAACTAAATGTGTCTTGGCAGTAGGCAAGGGAGAGTACCTGACCCACTCAAAAGAAGGTGGAGGAGGAGGAGGAGGAGGCAAAGGAAGTTGAGGAGAATGAGGAAGGAGAAGGAGAATGAGGAGAGAGAGGGAGATAGATATATGTAGTGGAATGAAGGAGGAGAAACACGGAAGAAAATTAATAACAGATATAAAAGAAAATGAAAAGTGGAAGTGCAAGAGAAAGAAAGTCAAATAATACTGATTAAAACCCACTCAAGGACACGTGACACCTTTTACTGAATCTCACCTTACCAAAAAATAAGTAAATACGTCAATAAAACGTAAATAATCAAAGAAAAAAGAAGTAAAAAGAAGTAACAAAGAATGCAGTTGAAATCACACCACCATTGCCTTCATCGATACCCAAGTGTGGAGGAGAAGGCGATAAAGACACCAGGGATACAAACAGAGGATTGAAGGCGAAGTGTAAGAAATCAATACATTCATACAAGTCACAAAAACACACACATGACTGTATATCAGGACTTAGGGAGAGAAAAGTGCATAATAACAGTGAAAATCAGAGAGAGAGAGAGAGAGAGAGAGAGAGAGAGAGAGAGAGAGAGAGAGAGAGAGAGAGAGAGAGAGAGAGAGAGAGAGAGAGAGAGAGAGAGAGAGAGAGAGAGAGCGGTCTTTTCACGTTTTCTGCTTTACAAGTCTCTCCTGCAGGGTAGACTCACATAATTTTCCACGCTTCCCGCTCCTCCCTCCCCTCCACTCCCTGTCCTTCCTCAGAGAACCCCCACCTTCATTCCCTTCCCTTCCCCGCTCCTCCCCAGCCTTCCCCTTCCCTCCAAGCTAGCAAGGCACTACACAAGCCTCTCTCTGCTGGGTTATGGATGTGAAATCTCTCTCTATCAACTTCAAATTACTTCAGGAATTCGTGTTAGTCGTGTTCATGGCGAGAAATCATCACATTCACTCACACTAACGCACTCATATAGCGAAATAAAATGTCGAGATTGAATTACATGTATATAAAAGCTGTTCTGATATATGATACGAGAATCTGCTCCCATTAGCCAGCCAAGTGCCTTTTCGTGGTAATCAGATATGCTTATTAGATGTAAGTGTTCGACGTGTGAATCGCATTGCAGTGCTTATGCCGGGAGGACCAGCGACACAGGCAGAATAGTGCTGTTGAGGCCGACATTGAGGTTAAACTCTACACTACGAGCACTTCCAATACCACTCACGACTATTACTGATATTGCAAATCACTATACTGCACTATTAACGCGTTCTGATGGCTGGCTATGTACGACCCGCGTTCTAATTAACATGGTGCGAGGCGGGGACGAGGTGGAGGACGCGACCCACATCGAACTTACACACAACAAAGCCATCTAACAGCCGTCAGAGCAGAGTTACCGCGAGTTACCACCAACTACAAGTTACATCTGCACAGGCGAACTTAGGAAGCGAGGTGAAGACTACAGCAGGGCAGGACGGGAGAAGATAAGGAGGAGTGAAATAGAGAAGACATGATGGGTTCAATAACAAGAGAGATAGGTGGAGAAAGGTGACTGATGAGAGAGAGGAGAAGGAGGGTCTCATCAGTGTGGTAAAAACTCCTACTAAGAGAATATAGACTGAAAATGATGAACAGGTCTCGATCAGCAAGGGAGGCAAGGGAAGAGGACTTTAGGAGGTAAGAATGTGGATCCAATAAGGAGGGAAGGAGGAGGGAATGGCCTAAAGAAGAAGGGAGGGACGAGGATGGAGCAGAGGAATGATGGTTTAGGATGTAGGGAGGAAGACTACCTTTAGCCCAGTGGTGGTAATTGGTAACAGGGAGGGAAGGAGGGAAGAGAGGAGGGAGGAAAGGAGGGAGGTAGGAATAATATATAATGTTTTGACCTTTAACAAACTAATCAGAACATTCATTAAAAAAAGAACTTGTGTAACCGAGACCTTTTACAATAATTACACTTGCAACAATAGTTCATCGACTATACAATTCTATCAAACTATGTCACTTTTTTTACACAAACCTAAGCATTAATATAGATAAGTGTAACGTTTTTCTTCTTCAATTTGCTCACACACACACACACACACACACACACACACACACACACACACACACACACACACACACACACACACACACACACACACACACACACACGGCTCTGATACATAGTTATTCACCTCCTCTTCTTCTTCTTTCGATCAGGAGGCTTTCAAGAGGAGATTTTCAAGTCTTTGTAATTCAATTTACCCGGAATTTACCTTGGCTTATCTAAACAATATTGAATCTTTACAAGCAAGGGCTGAGGTAATATTTTCTCTCCATTTTCATCCAACTCCCACCTCTATGTAAATGTAAATGAAGGAAAAACACGAAAAGAAGATCACGTTCACCAAATAATTACAAAAACCACAATGACTACTATTTTTCATTGTCTTTTCTTCTATATTTCTCTTTTATTTATGTGGTGTCTGCTTGTGGTCACATTTTCTATGCATCTCCTCAGGCCCAAACCTCACATCCAGCTGTGTAAGTCATGAAAACATCCTTCAAGGTCACCAGGAGAGTAATTTGCAGCAGATTCCCATTCCCCGCCACGCGTGAAGGTTACTATAACGTACAGCCTCTCCCTCAAGGCTGCTCAAAGTCCCTCCAGCTAACCTAACCTCGGAGGAGTCCAAGCCGTGTTTATGATGCTCTCCCGTAGTGTTCGTTTTCTTTTGTTTACTCAGAGCAATTATCCACCTCCTAACAAGGGCATACCACGGTTAATTGCCCCCATTTACCTGTGATGGTTCCATTAACACACGCCCAACCCTCCCCGTAACAGGTTGACTTGGGCGGTGTTCCTCGCCTTCTCGCTACACTCAAGACAGAAATAGTTAACTGCAGACGCGTGTTTAAGTCTTCCGGCGCTCCAGGGTGTCTCCTCCATATTGGGTAAGAGCAGGCAAGGGAAAGAGCCGTGTTTGTAAAGACTAATCAAGCTTGTCTATCAGTCTTGTCAAACTTAGATAAAAGACTGAGTGTTTTAAACGAATTGGACGAAAGGAATTTTGTTTGTTATCAGTCTTTTACATCGTCTCGTAAGGAACAGACACGAGAGGTATTTTTGGGTCCTAAGATGCTTTCGATAGTGTCTTTATTACCGTAGAAAACAGGGATGTAGATGTCAATGATGTGTTAAGTGATACTGCGTGAGGTTCTAATTTAAGGTGAGGGTTTGATATGTGGTTTCAAGTTATGGTTCAAAGGTTTATCGGAAATTCAGATAAGCTTGATTTTTTTTTACTATACATGGAGTAAATCTTTGTTTTTTTTATCAAGTGACACGAGTAGATTTAGCGCAGAACTTTTCTTATATTTATACATGCTAGATTCACGGAAAGGCAATTACCAGCAACGTAAATAATGATAAAACTGGATTAATTCAGATCATTTACGTCTAACAAAATAAAATAAAAAACTACGACCATGTTCAGAAAATGGATCGAAAAAATATAAAACACTAAAAAAAAACATGATCAAAAAATAATATACCTGATAACTTCAATAACAGGAAAACGATAAGAAAACTTTTAATTCTCTTCCTTCACTAAATTACCTTCCAAATTTTTTACCTCCTGCAATTTTTTCTTTTCCTTTTAGATCGACAATGACAAGGCACAACGAGGACTATGAATGGAGAAGAGAAGAGAGCAAATAGCAGAGTGACCACAGGTGTGCATCCCCAGGCAGGTAAAGGTCACAGTCTTTTTTTTGGGGGGGGGAGAGGAAGACCCAAGGGAGCAGGGGACAAAGATTACCTGACGGCACTGCGGGGGATGGGACTGACTTGAGAGAGGAAAGAAGAGAGAAAGAAAGAGAGAAAAGAGAGCGAGAGTATAACAAACGTGACACAGACATGCACCTAGTCAAACAAACATACATACAAGTTTAGAAACACACACACACACACGCACACACACACCCTTTCACACCTTTAAAACGAGGTCTGACTAAATTCACAATGTAGTATTTGAAGACGATGTTTCACCAAATTTTTGTCCTCTTTTCACAATATAAAGACTCCTGTTGTTGGCAAAATAGTCTTATGTTAACACAATATAACGGCCTGGAAATAGTGAGAGAAAAAAACAAACAAGACTAGTACATACATAATAGCAAGACTGATAAAAGGTTGTGTTGGCCCGAGGCTTATAACCGATTGCAGCCTCTTGACCAAATGCACCAGTTCGTCTCGCTGTGACAAGCATTCTTACATACATTACAGCTTCGAGAATACAACCCAGGGTACTCACTTTGCCTTCTGTGTGCGGCCGCCCCCTCAGCTTCCCCCTCCAGGCGTCACCAAACTCCCAGGCACTGCATCACCACCTGTAAAATAACGTCATAGTCATGAAAAGCGTAAAAAACAAATGCAAGTTAAGCTAAGATACATGATCGAGGGTCCTACATCCTTCTCCCCCTCCCCCTCCTCCTTCTCCTTCCTCTTCCCCTCCACCGTGACCTCTTGCGGTAATGGAATGTCGAGCTGTGTAATGAGGGGACCCAGCCATTCATCAGCCAGGCAGTAACAGCGGGACCGACACGCGCACCATCCGGCATCCGTCTGCTCCAAGCCGCCAGCCACTCAGTCTCCTCCCCGCTGGCCTTGTACCGCCTTGTTAATGCTGATTCGAACACAGGAGCCGCGACAGGACTCTTGCCGTAGGGCGTGGAGGAGGCGTGCGGTGCCTGGGGCGTGATATGTTCAAGGGCTACGGAGGATGGCGAGAACAGAGACAAATGGGCTGAGAAATGCACCCGAATGCTTGCTGCAGGACCGGAACGTGCCTGCCCTCGGCTTGACCCACGTGCGAGTCACATTAGTAAGACTCTGACAAGTAATTGTTGTGGAAACGTGAAGAGTATTACTTGAAGAAAGGACATTGGAGTTTTTAAGTTTTCACTCCATGTTGTAATGCTATTCAGTTTAATAATAACATAATTGATGCATTGCGATATTTGTTTTTAGTTTAATCGAATCCCAGAATAGATGTGTAATATTCATCTCACATATAAGTTCCCTGGTGTGGTCCCCCTGCGAGCCAGGTGTCGGGGAACAGTGTCATGGGCGGCGTGTTGGAATGACAGTTCATGGATGTGAAAGGCGAGGTTTATACAGCAGACTAATTTGAACCAGCCATCCCTACGACAAAGAATGAATGTATGTTTGTAATCATGAAGATTTGTGAACCAGGTTGGAATGGCACGTTATTTCAATGAGTCAGGTGCAAATTGAAATGAGCTTATTTGCCATCGAATACGTACGGTTTCACATTAACACAAAACAGGTGCGTGAAATGCCCCTATAGTAGCCTCGTTACTTGAAATGTTATCGTGTAATGCAAGTGAAATTATACCATTCCATACCCATTCCAATTTTACTGTGCAAGGAATAACTGTTGTCCTTCAAAAAATTCAGTTTATTTCAACAATGTAAGTCATTTGAACACCTTAAAGGGACACAAAGGGTTGCTATGCCTTCTGTTTCTACTCCAAGGATAGGATGATCTGGTGCCAAGGTCGAGGCTAAGTTGGACACGGAAGGAAGAGTTATGCTAAGTTTGGCCGCTCCAAGATTAAAGGAAAGGCAGGGAGCGACCTTGAGTTCCTGCGTCACCTGCTATCCAAAGTCAGTTTGTTTCCTCTCTCTCCGATTATGAGGAAGCTTCGTGAATATCAGTGACATAACTACTTACTAATACAACACAATATCGTAGTTAGTTACTATTCATCATCTGCAGCTTTGTTACATTCATCACAGGGGAGGTCAACTAAGCTTAGATCAGGCTGAGAAGGTGACATGACCTTCGAGTACTTCCATCCCCGCCCTGCCTTGGTCAATAATCCTTTAACTATAAGATATCTAAGTCAGCTGTTTCCTTCCTCTCAACATCAACATTTCAGATATCTTCTCTACACAACCTCTTCCCCTTTACCGATCCCTTCCCTGTGTATTATGACGAGACACTTTTTTCCACTACAATCGAAATTAGATGATGAGGCAGAAGGGTCACGACAGTCAGGATCACGTTCCCTCACCTTCACCTCGCGTTCATGTGTAGAATCGTCCAGTGACTCAATAAACTTAAATAAACACGCACGATTCTAACCCTTGACAATGATCCGTCCTGAACTTACATGGCGGTGGGCAAGCAAGGGAGAGTGTCGGGTTTCAGCTGTTATCTACATCTTTAGACATCCGCAAGCTGATTGGGGAGAGACACGGGGAGGAAAGTGCCAATTAGTGCCACTTGTTTGAGTCGTGAATGCCTGTGCGTGTCTCCTGTGTCCCACCTTGAGGGAGCCCTTCGTCTGGGGTTATGGCCGCTTAGTGCCTCGGTGGCTGGTGGAGGCGGCTACTGAGGGTGATGCGTGACGACACCTTCCACTAGCATTGCCCTGCCGGCGGACATTCAAGGTTGAGTCTCCGCTGCGTCACGTCTGGTTTTCACTCCCATTTGTGTGGAACTTCGGTAACAAAAAATAAGATATATAATAACCAAGCGATAGGATTCGTACCAATTGCGTCTTGGTTTTAGGTTACACCTCCGATTGGGTAGTTTCTTTGCCTCCTATTTGTATGTGTCGCATCTGCACCTACTCTCTTCCTCTTCCCCTTCCTCCTCCTTAGTAATCCTCTAGCCATAACCAACGCTCCCTTGCACCAGCTGTCTTCTCCCTCCTCTAGGAAGCAAATCTCGAGCACTTCAACCTTACAGTTCTCTACCTTCTGTTGCTGGTATGCACACTTTCCAAAAACAGACGAACTTGATAACTAAGCGTAGAAGTAGAAGTAGTAGAAGTAGAAGTAGTAGAAGTAGAAGTAGTAGTAGTAGTAGTAGTAATAGTAGTAGTAGTAGTAGTGAGAAGAGGGTGTATTCCAATCAAACTTGTATTTTTTCGTTGCTGTTGGTCTTGTTACTGAGCGTTATTGCTTCACATTCTCGAGGGTCGTGACGGAAAATTAACCTGATCGAACCGCGTGTCAGGGGGCGTGTCAGGGGCCTGTCAGGGGCGAGGCAGGGTGATGGCGTGCAGGGGAAAGGTAGCATGAGCAACCCCTTCCTCTATTTCCCTCGGTGTCTTAACCCTCGACTTAATTTCACATACTATTCATTGCTCTTCTATATTTTTCCTACTTTCTTTCTCGTATATAAGGGGTCAGTATTAATCTCTCTCTCTCTCTCTCTCTCTCTCTCTCTCTCTCTCTCTCTCTCTCTCTCTCTCTCTCTCTCTCTCTCTCTCTCCAGTTCCCACTTTCAATTTCAATCTCTAACTTTTGATTTTTATTTCCTTTACTATTCTATTACTTTTCTTTAGTTTAACCCTTGAGGCTCTAGTCACCCTTGCCACCTCTCTCTCTCTCTCTCTCTCTCTCTCTCTCTCTCTCTCTCTCTCTCTCTCTCTCTCTCTCTCTCTCTCTCTCTCATCCCCAAGGCACTACCACCTGCCTTAATACTTTTTTTATTCAAAGTTTCCGAAAGAGCAAATCTACTTCCCTCTTGTCTCCCTCCTCCTGTCCTTTGCCTTCCCCCTACAAAGACACACTAAGCCTCCCCGTCATATATAAAGGTTATTTCAGACCTAATTAGATACGTGAAGACATACAGGTGTGGAGTTATATGTAATAATGTTCGTTGATGATGATATTTCCTTGATATATAAATGACTATGAGGAGAAACTCGCTAATAGGTCACGAAACACAGGTGTCTCAGGTAAGGTTCCATCAGGTGACACGTAGTAGAAATAGAGAGAAAAAGAGAGAAAAAGAGAGAAAGAGAGAGAAAGAGAGATAAAAAAAAGTAACAAGGATGGAAATAAAGATAAAATAAATAAAAAGAATAAAAGTAAAATGAATGAAAAGACAAAATAAATAAAAAAGACTTTGGATAAATGAAAATGAAATAAAAAAAAGGAAAAAAAACATGAATAAAAGTAAGATGTAAGAAAGAGATTGTACAAGTCTTCATATAAACTAGTGGTGCAATTTTTTTTCCCCTCTCTCTCTTTCTCTTGTTTCTTTTTTAATTTTTTTACGTTACAGGAATGACGTCGCTGGACATTTATTTTTATTCCATTCCCAACACGCGCCCAGCTGGGTTTCACAAGAGCCAACCGCAGTTTTGTGTCGGCTTGCAACGCACTCTTCACTTGCTGAGTTTCGCTCTAAGGATTTTCAACGAAGAATTTACACGGAAATAAAAATAATAAGAGA
>JAPQNM010000014.1:3970224-3975224 GCA_029783475.1 Metacarcinus magister | reverse complement strand
CCTCCTTCCTTCCCTCCTTCCCTCCCACTCCTCCTCCCTCACGCTTCCTCCTCACTCACTCATCACTCCACCTTACATTTCTATTCTCCTCATCATTACCAGCACCAGGAATATGATTAATTATTGGTTTTCATTAGGATTAGTTCATTAATGTACTTTATATGAATAGAGTTTGTCTTTCTTTATCGATAGAGAACTGAGATGGAAATATACTAGACTAACTTACTCATTCACTCGTTGACTTAGGTTGTAAATGTTTCATATATGTATTTTTTTAGAGCAGTTCATTAACGCATTGATTAATAAACGCTTCATGTAATTAATGGAAGCGAACACACGAGTTGCATTATACATGTTGCACCACATTATCCCAGCAGTGAAAAACGGAGAGCAGCCTGCAGTGTGTTGTGAATATAGTGTTAAGATTGGTGCTTACTGTGCCTGGGAATACGTGAGTTTTTATTATTATTTAGGGAACTATTGAAGTGTTTTATATCATGGTAGTGCAGGAAGGGAAGGGAAGGCAAGGTAGTGTGCATGTAGCCTAGCCTACCAACAACCACCGCCACCACCTCAAGCCTACCCACAGTGATTTCTCGTATTATCTATCCTCATTATAGTATGTTATGATAACTTGCTATTGTATATATATATAGTGTTATATAATAGTTGTGTAATAATTGTATTTGATAGAGAGAGTGCGTCAGGATTTCAGTGGAAGGAAGTAGAGTACATTTATAATTATTTTGCCGTTGATATGTGAAGCCTTGTCCGCCGCTGCCCTCGCCTACCGCCCGCCGCCCCCCGCCCCCTGCCCCCCGCCCGCCGCTGCCCTCGCTGCCTATCGCCCCCCGCCTCCCGCCTCCCGCTCCCCGCCTATCGCCCCCCGCCTACCACCCCCCGCCCCACGCCTGCAGTCTTACGAAGTGTTGAGCAATAGTAGGAATTAAATTGGATGTATAGTAGTAGGGTGAAGCAAGCTGTGTGTTCTAGGTTGGGAAGTACACACACACACACACACACACACACACACACACACACACACACACACACACACACACACAGTCCCCTTTTCTATTGCAATATTTTTGACAGAACAATGAAATTAAAAATGCAATCTGAGGCAGTGATGACTTCCTTTATGTGGGACTCACTTTTTGGTTTGTACTTTTGTAGAATCGAATCTAACTTTTATTTTCTGAGGTGGGGGTGGGTGGGGGGGGGGTTGTTGTTGTTATTGTTGTTACCCAGTTTGTTGTTTGTCCCGCTGGTGAAACGTTAAAAGGAAAGAGATAAAACATATTGATTTAATAAACTGCACGCCTTTCTGTCTATCTGTCTGTTTTATTTTTTGTTTTTTTTTTGTTATCTCTCTCTGTTCTCTTATTGTGTACTACGTATATGTTTTTTTTTCTATACATTTTCCTTTTTTTTTATTCAGTTTGCCTGTGTTCGTTCGCTCCGTTCACCTGTCAGCGTATTTCTCCCTGGCTGGTCACGACTCTTTCACTCTGGTCGTTCCGTGATCGCAAACACTCCACAATTTCGCCCCCCAGACCCGCACGCCGCAGTCCCTTTCCATTCACAGTATACAAGGTACGAATTAAAAAAAAAAATATATATATATATACGTGCATGCATATTGCTACACTGTAAATGCATAACACAATACGTATGAGTGAGTTCCATTATTTAATCAGCTTTTTTTATCATCTGGCATTCCGGTTCTGGTAGTGTAGTGTGTGGGGTTGGAAGGCGGAGGAGGAGGAGAGGAGAGGGAAGGCATCGCGCAGGTTACCGTGACAACCTTCACATCAGGCCACGAGGCACCTTCACGGGAGTTATGGCTCGTGGTGACCTGCTTGTGTCTCCTTACGAGTGTGTGAGTGTGTTTTATCGGATCTCAATACTTGTGTTTGGGGCTTGAGGATGCAATGTGAAAAGAGATCTCCAGGAAAGAGCAAATATTGATAGTATTCTAGTGTCTATCCCTCTCTATCTCTCTCTTTTTTATTTCTTGCTCTATTTTCTCTTTCTCTCGGCGAGGCAAGACGCAGCAGGATAAAGTAATGGACCATCAGGGAGGCGAGAGGTCCGTAATGGTGTTTATGTTCAGTAACTTGCAGGAATAGATATGATTTTGAGCCTTAATGACCCCGGGGCCACATTCCTCGTGCCGTTTGTAAGGTAATGAAGACTCTTTGGCGTCCGGGCCACGGGAGGACTTCCTGAAAAATGTCCCGCCGTCGCCTCCCGGCCTTCGTTAACACGGCCAAAGGTGGGTTGTCGCGCCCCGCCAGCCGCCTCACTGCAGCGCGCACAAAGGAACGAAAAAAACCACGCACATATTCGAAAAATTTTTGTGTCCATATTGCAGTCGTCCCCTTGTTCGCTGATGTCTCGTCACACGCACACACACGCACACACTCACACGCACACACACACACACACACACACATGAGGGTACTGTCACATCCTGTCACACATTCGGCTTTTTTCAATAAACTTTTGACTTGTTTTTACTTTTTCTATCTCAGGTTTTCACAGTATTGGAACTTTGCGTTTGTTTGTCCGTGTCTCTCTCTCTCTCTCTCTCTCTCTCTCTCTCTCTCTCTCTCTCTCTCTCTCTCTCTCTCTCTCTCTCTCTCTCTCTCTCTCTCTCTCTCTCTCTCTCTCTCAGTAAAAATATTTCAATAGCTGAACTCAAGGAAGGGAAAAGAATGCCGTAACAGAAGTAAGAAACCAAACGATCAAAGTTGAAAAGAGAAAAGATAAGCGAGAGGACGACGGAGGGAGGGAAGGAGGAAAGAATAAGGAGGAGGAGGAGGAGGAGGAGGAGGAGGAGGAGGAGGAGGAGGAGGAGGAGGAGGAAGAGGAGGTACCAGAGGACTATGACAATAAATCTTGGTACAGGAACCGTCCCGCCGCTTCTGTAATGGACTCTTTACACAACTTTTTCCGCCACCTCCATTCCATCTTTCCTCCACTCCCCACCCTTGTTTCCTTTCCTTCCTGTCTCCCCCTCCATCTTCCTTCCATTGTTTCCTCTCCTGCCTCCCTCCCTCTCCCTCCTTCCTGCCTTCATCTCCGCACTGCAGTAATTGGCAGGTTTAAGGATGCTTGGATGCTGCACAGATGAAGAAAAGAGCAAGAGGATGTTACAGTTTTTTTCATTTTGTTTTGTATTATCACTGCTCTCCTCCTCCTTCTCCTCCTCCTCCTCCTCCTCCTCCTCCTCCTCCTCCTCCTCCTGTGTCCTTTTTCTTCCTACCAGCTAATCAAACACACTATAAATACATTAATATTCGTGTTGATGTATTAGACAACGAATATTTAATGCCTCTTCATCTACATATCAAATTTACGAGTCAACGAGTGAGTGAGGTACAGGATAAATGTACTTCTCACCTATAAAGTTTAGTTCAATGTTTCTCTTTAATGGAATGATCGATACTATGGATGTTGTGTAATCTTGTTTTCACTGCCAGTATACAATGTTACGCGGAGTTTCAATATGCATCGGACAAATTGAGAACGATAATTCGGTGATTGTACAGTACGTGGTTGATTCATGTTTGAGTCTCTGCTTGGCTTTGGTTTTGTGATTGATAGTTAGTCTTTCTCTCTCTCTCTCTCTCTCTCTCTCTCTCTCTCTCTCTCTCTCTCTCTCTCTCTCTCTCTCTCTCTCTCTCTCATATTCCTTTTCTTCCCATCGTTTCCTTATTCTAACTCATTCCTACCAAACAATTCTTTTATTTTAGTGTTTTTTATTAATCTATTACTCCTGACTCTTTATTTATCACTAATTAATATTTTTATTTCGTCTATTTCGTCCTATTGATCACTCACTTTAATTATCATACGTTTCTATTTAATTGAGGCTTTAACATTAACAATTATTAATACGTAGGAGGCTATCAGACACTCAGCCACTTAATTAACATGTCGAAAAGTGCCCTTGGAAGTGTCACTCTTAGAAATATGAATAACAAATTACAAAACAAGTGGATGTAGTTTAAATATCAACCTTACTATAATTACGAGGTTTACATATACGTGACTAAATGTTTTTTTTATCAAAGTATTGCGTAAGAGTGTGTTGTCCCCTTAGGAATCAACATACATTAAATAGATGAGTTATTTCGCTCAATGCAAGAAATCGCCCATCCTCCCCTTTATAGGAATTCACCTTCCCAATACACCTTCGTTTCTGCTATCTCCCAATTCCCTTTACTTACTTAATATTTTCCCTTCTTTCTCTCCTCTACACTAACCTCACAAACCCTCCTAACCTAACTGAACCTTCCTCACAGCCTCTAGTCAACCTCACAATCTTCCACCTTCCCACCTCCACTTCCAACCCCGAATTCCACCTCACCGTACACTGTCCCAACTTCCTTTATCCACCAAACAATTCATCCTTCCTTCTCTCCCCATCAATTGCCTCACAGACCATCCTAACTTTCCCAAAGCTTGCCTCTAACCTCTCAGCCCCTAACCGACCCAACAGTTACTTCCTCTCCCTTACCACCCTGCCTCTCTCTGTCCTTCACCTTGCCTCTCCCTGTTCCTTACTCTGCTATCTTGTCCATCATTCGTGTTTGTAAGCTATCCAACCATCGTTCACGGACTCCCAGCCTCCCTATTTCTAAGGTTGACCGGTAACTTGCTTATTTAAATACTGATGTTAAGATAGTGAAGCTTCTAATGACTGCTAAGAATTGTCACTATGTATATTATTTTGTTTAGTGATAGTCGTGTGAGTGAGTAATATAATTTAACTTATTTATACTGTGATTGTTGCTCCTGATGAATTGATGTAAGACTTGTATTTTCACTAATGATTATGACAGTAATGTAAATAAAAGAGCACTCACACTAACATAGTATCTTAGTATTACTCTCTCTACCCTCTAATCCAAGTGGCTTCATCTCTCAAGTGCTCATTCCCTTTTTAAATTAGTTGGTACATAATGGTTAATTGTATCTATCTAATTTTT
>JAPQNM010000014.1:3940224-3965224 GCA_029783475.1 Metacarcinus magister | reverse complement strand
TTAAGTTATTTACGGGAATGGAGTCAGTCTTTGTGATGTGAATTGTATATATAAAGAGAGAAAGAGAGAAGGGAGAAGGAGGCGAGGGAAGAGCGGTCTTATGTCCCCCTTTTGCAAGAAGTTAGTGTGTGGTTGTCGTCCTAACAGCCACTAGCATTCCTTCCTTTCTTTATATTCCCTTCACGAGTCTCATATGTCCGTTCCATGTTTCTATTCCAGTGCATCTTGTTTCGGCTTGTTTCTCATTCTTTTTATCTATCTCTCTTCCTCTTCCTTCTCCTCCTCCTCCTCCTCCTCCTCCTCACACGTTTCTCAAAGGCGGGTCCATTAAGCTAATTTTCGGGAGCAACACCCGGAAAAAGCGTCCCCGCCATGCCGCGCGGGAGTCGCTTTACTGAACTCCAAGAGAACAGTCTCGCGTGGCATTTGTATGTAATCGCTTCACAGCTTCACGATTCGCGCCAAAACCAATACGAGTGTCGGTAATGCCATCCAACTGTCCCTAGAGAGTTGTGAAGGTGGTCTTGGGAAGCATACATCACCTCGATCCCTTTGTTCAGGTTAATCCACGACTGATATTTTAAGGTGAATTTTGCCTGGCGCCGCACGAGCACAGGAATTATGGGTCGTGTTCAGTGTCCAGCGTCACGCACCTCGCACCAGCAACACCAAGGGTCAGACGGACGGAAATGGTCTGGGTGGCTCGCGGGTAACACGACGCGATGCAGTTTAATAACGCGAAGCACCATGATGCATAACTGATGGTGGTGCAGCGAGGCCAGCACGCAGAGCTGCACTGCTCATCCCATATTGCTGAGCCTCATGTAACAATTCCACACTCTTAGTTAAGTCAGCAGGAGAGTGACATGTTTTCATTTATATGTATTTCTGTTTACATAAATGAAGTGGCGTGAAATATACGTGGGTGAGTTTGGCCACTAACTGTCGCTTCTAAAGTGGAAGAATGTGAGAATTTCTGTATTTTGTAAACTCAAAATATCTGTAAATGAAAACTAGCTAACAATTGTCACTTCAATAAGGTAGTACAGGAGCGAGAATTCCTAAAATCAATGAACTGAGACACACATGCAGTAATTCCTTGTAGTATTACAACCACAATGAGCAAAGGTGAGGCTGTACGAGGGAGCTTCAGGCTTAACTTTCAATGTGATGTATATATATTTTTTCTTTAATGTTCTTTACTTCTTAAACACAGTACCATTCAATAAAAAAAATGTGATGATTGCAGAACTATTTTTTTTATGATTTAAACCGAGACTAGAAAGACAAAACACATTACTAACGCCGCTGCAAAACATAATAGAAAAGTATAAAGCTTACTTTCACAAACGACGAAACAGCCAAATTTCCACCTTTCATTATTTAAATTCAAGACAAAAATATATATATATACAAAAGAAAAACAGTTTATTCCGACATGGAGCAGATAGAGAACACCATTGAAAACAAAATTAAAACACCAACACTTACAATAAAAACAAATGACAACTTTAAACAATACGTAAGCGAAGTGTAGCGTGTATGTAGCGGGAAAGTTAGTAACAAGTATAACTACCAACCTTTAAACATGACAAAGAAATACTTATAAACAACCAAGTATGACAAAGAACAAAGATAACACAACTATCATGTAATTAAAACCTATGGACTTGATTTAGAATGATTACTAAGACTTATAAGGAAAGATAAAACTTCACCAATAGAAGATATAAGAGAATGGAAATACTCGCATCACAAAACTACTAGTATGAATATTGCACTCAGCTGCACCGCGATTCCTGGAGTTTGAGCAGCGTGTATTTTTGCCTCAATGGAATGTGCTGTTATGTAAAAGGACGTGACTTGGGGTGAGGGGGTGAGGTGGGGGGAGGTTAGTCCTGGCACACACGTACACACACACACACACACACACCTCACACATACACACACATATACACACGAAAAAATAATATTAATACACAATATAGAGTAAGTTGAAACAGATACTACAACGAGATAGAAAAAAGAGAAAAAGAAACAGAGAAAGAAAGTGAGTGAGAGGAGAAAAAAAAAATGTGAGAGAGAGCAAGAGAGAGGCAATGAAAATAAAACACAAACAGCTGCAACAAACACTCTTACTGGACAGAGCTGACACACTCTCATGTTTCTCCATCCAATTTACGTCTCCCAGCGCTGCGAGAGGACGTCCGGCATCAACATACCTTTTCATCCACCATCGCACGGAATGAAGCCCCAATTCCAGCACCAAATCTACGAAATCCCTCCCAACCTCCCACCTTTTACTCATTCATTTACATCGTCACTACCTACCTTCGTTTGCGTGTATTGTCTAATTTGCCGCTGCTCTGTATTATCATTCCTACTGTTAATAAAGTCTGAATACCCTTGAATGTGAGGTATGCAAAGTGGAGGGTCGGGTGAGGGGGAAGGTGTGGGAGTGAACGACTAGTAAATGGTTTCGGTGAGTCAGTGTCGTTAAAAGTTTCGAAATTGCGAGTTCGAGTGTTTTATCTTCTTTCTTGAGCTGGTGTTTGTTTGGCACGTAAAAAAATGTATTATAGGTGGACATAGGACAGGACATAAGACTATCTATACTTGCATCATTGAAATACTCTAAAAATATTCTTAATTGTTAGTTTCTCACTCCTATGTATTACTAAGCGTGTTTTGCGTCCACTACAGCAGCTCTTCACGACTCTGTACAAGACTTACAACCCTCCCTCAACGTCCCCGGATGCAGTAATGATGGGCCAAGTTCTCTTGACTGCACTGGGAGTTCCTGACCCAAGAGGAACGAAGCGAGCTGAGGCTTTGATGGACGACCGAGGAAATACTGCCCATGAACCCGCGAACTTGCACGATCGTCTCTTGTCATCCCTCAACTATTGCTGACTGCACTGACCTTCCAAACGTCAGAAGCTCAGAAATTGCATCGGTAAGACTGGACAGTTAACTTTACTGACCCTTATCTCAAAATGCTCGGTTGTGTAAGGATGAGATCACATTTATTGATTCAACGGACTCTCAGAGCGTCCCTATTGCATTCTGATGAGCCAAAGATACGATGGACTTTCGCGCCATTAACCTCCGATATTGTTCTTCATTCAAGGCACAAAGTTATGCCCGAGAACCCTCCATGGATCCAGCAGGAGTAGAACAGGACATAACTACACGTGTTTCTGTTATCATTAAGACTTCAATGAGACAAAATATATAAAAAAAAGATACATAAATGGACGTGCAATGTTTAGCAAATACACATTAACGTTACGCTGACGCAGGACTATCGTTCACTACTCACGCCTTTATTACGCACAATGAAGTCATATCTAGTTTTCCCACGTTGGAGGAGCACAAAGGGCCTGAGGGGAGGGCAGCAGGTGCTCTCTAGACACACGCCTCCACACTCCCTTTCAGTGATGCTTAAAACTGATACGACTGAACGTTTGTGAAAAGGAAATATTTATGAAGAGCAGCTGTTTGCGATTAAAGTATTGATGAATAACAAATATAAATAAATAATAAACTTTTGAACACAAAATATTTATAAATTGTAAACCTTTATAGCACATAAACCAATACAAACACCAACTATTTATTGACATTGCACATAAATTAATGCAGACGAAAACATTTATGATGTCATACATGAGTCTTCAAAACAAAATATAATAATACAATAATTTTTAGTCACCTCACCGAACACTACGAGCAAGTCATTTATACTAATATATATATATATATATATATATATATATATATATATATATATATATATATATATATATATATATATATATATATTTCTACTTTATGCTTTCAAATACCATAACAATATCCAATAACATAAAATACTTTGAGGAAATAATATTATACATTCTCACGCCATCTATAATCAACGTTTATGCAGTTTTGAAACGATGCAACAAAGCATTATAAGTGAATATTAAACACACAGAAGTCAAAAATATATATATGCAATAGAGTGCAGTGAATGATCCCCTAAATACTTTTATTGCATCAAAGTTAAACCCGTGGATTTTTCACATTAAATTCTAATGTATTAATATATGCAATTTGCCGTACATATTATATTTTGTGTAAAGTATGGAATTGCACATACACATGTAATGTATGACTGTTTAATGTGTTGCTTTTTGGGATGTGTGTTCGTTCGTGTGTGTGCCTACCTATCTACCTGCCTATCTGCCTGCCTACCTGCCTGCCTGCCTGCCTGCCTGCCTGTCTGTCTGCTGCCTGTCTGTCTGTCTATCTGTCTGTATGTACATATGTATGCAACTATATATGCATTCGTTGCTTGTCTTTCCTTTAATTTTGGCAGTTCAGTTCACATAATTAATTCGTTCGTAACTTTGAATGCCAACCAAACTTTACAACAGCTGAGTATAAATAATAAATAAAAAAAAACAAGAAAATAAAAAGACAAAAAACCCCTAAAATTTTACTCAATTTCTTCATTTATATATTTCCTTTCCTTCCTCTTTGTTCCCTTCCTTCCTCCCTTCCATCCTTCCCTTCCTCCCTCCCTTCCCTTTCCTCTCCCCGCAGCAATTAGTGGACAGGTAATATCCTTCCTCGTAGTAGGCATTACAATGTCCCTTTCTCCTCTCACTTCTCTCTCTTACCTCAGCCACCTTGATTAGACGCGTAAATTCAGGTGTGCAGGCTGGAGAGAGTGAGTTAGGCAGGTGTGTGGGAGGGAAGGAAGGAGAGAGAGAGAGAGGGAGGGAGTGGGAGGAAAGCTACGAGGGTGGTAGAAGGAAGGAAGGAGAGAGGGAGGAGATATAAGAGACAAGGGAAAGAGACCACGGAAGGGAGGAGTATATAGTAAGAGAAAAAAAGAAAAAAAATATCATAGTGAAAAATTTATAATGACGAAGAGTTATGATGAAGGAAGAAATATGAAGGAAAATGGAGGAAAAGGAGAGGAGATGACAAGGAGGAATATATAATGTTGATTAAATGATGAAAAATTGCTGATCATGTATTTGAGGGAAGAGAATGTTATGCTATGATAATGTATAAGATGTTAATATATAATCATTATCATTCATAGTTTTTTCTAGTCATCTCTCTCTCTCTCTCTCTCTCTCTCTCTCTCTCTCTCTCTCTCTCTCTCTCTCTCTCTCTCTCTCTCTCTCTCTCTCTCTCTCTCTCTCTCTCTCTCTCGTTTCTATTATAATTCTACATAAAAATTACGAAAAAATACTGTCATTTTTACATTTTTTCAGTAACTGGTATGTTTTGAATTATACATTTCTTTAATTAACGAGTAAAACATTTATTTAATTCTGTTATTTTCATTTGGTTTATTTTATTTATTATTTTTTTGTTTGTTTGTCTGTCTGTCTGTCTTTTTGTTGGTCAATCTCTATCTCAACATTTAATCAACAATTTATCTTCAGTCTCTTGTAACTCTTATTCAAAACGGCAAATATTTGATAGATAAAAAAAAATGCATTGGGAAGAAAAAATGAATCCAACCTTTTTTTGAAATACAACTAAAACCAAAGGAAATCGAGAGAGAGAAAGAAAGAAAAAAAGAGAGAAAGAGAATGAGAAAGATAGTGATAGGGCAGTGGAACGAGGAGAGGAGAGTAGGAAGCAATAAACGAATAAACGAAGCAATAGAAAGGAACAATAGAATAATGAATACAATGAGAAGAGATGGCGAAGCATTAAGGAAATAAAGGGAATGGGAAATAATAGAAGGAAAGGAGAAGTGTAAGTGGAAATAGAGGAATAAAAGGAGGAGGAAGAGGAGGTGAAGGAATCGTGAATGAGAATAAGGCCGATAATGAGAAGGATAAAGAGGAGAAGGAAGAGGAGAAATAAAAGAAAAGAAAAGACTCAAGGAGGAGGAGGAAGAAAAGGAAGAGTAAAGAGAAGGATAGCGATACAAGATGAGGAGGGAGAAGCAGGGAGACATTCCAATATTTACCACTTTAGATCCATTTCAAGCAAGAGGTCTCATGCATTAGCGATAACTGTCTCTCCATCCTTCCCTCCTCCTCTCCTTCCTTCTCTCCTTCTCTCCTACCTTCCCTCCTTCTCTCCCTCCCTCTCCCAGCTAGGCATTAATACAAGTGATATGTGGATACTCAGGGCCTCGTAAATCCAAATCTCCTTCGCTATCACAAGACAAGAAGAGGATTCGGAAATTTTATCATAGCGCTCTACAGGTGAGAAATTTATGGTGTCGAGTGTACTTTTGGTGTAAAATGAAATGATTGAAGAATGATGGAAATAGGGGAATGCATGAAGTAATAAAAGAGAATAAGAGAGAAAGATCCACACACACATGAACATAAATAGCTTAATAGTCATAAAAGAAACATAAAAAAACTGGAAGAAATGAAAATTCAGCATAAGAATTGAAGAGCAGAAGGAAAACAAAGGGTGAAGAGGAGGAGAAGGAGAAGGAGGAGGAGGAGGAGGAGGAAGACCTATAAATACAGCTTTGAGGTAAGGGTCTGCGTCAAGTCATTAAGCGTAAATCACCTTCAGCGGACGGCCACTCCAGCTACTCGTCGATGGGGAGGCACGAAATGGTCTTCTGTCCTCTCTGCAAAGTTTACCAGAAGGGTTCATCTTGACGGGGAAACGTGACTCTCCCTCTGTTTACCTCAAAATCTCCCCCTCCTCCTCCTCCTCCTCTCCTCTCCTCCTCCATTTCCTCTTCCTCCTCCTTTTTTGCCTGGACGATATTCACTATTTATTGCTCCATCTGTTTTTTATCCTCTCTCCTCTCTTTCTCTCTCTTTACGTTAATTATTAGTCTATTCTTATCTCTATCCCTTTCAAAGCCATTACTGACGGTGGCTTTGGACTCTAAGCTCTTCTGGGAAAGCCTGGAAGGAATACCCCGAGGACGCTGTTATGCCTCATTAGCGAGAGACACTCAAATAAAGAGACGATGAGAATTAAAATAGCAGTAATAATCAACAGGACAATTGTGGTAATGAAAGGCAGGAAAAGCACTAATGATGATGATTAGTGAAATGAAAATACGAATGTGAAATTAGAGAAAAGGATAAGATGGTGTTGCTAGATTATTATTTGTAGATAAGGGATAAATAAGGAGATTGTTTTAATTATTAACAAGGCAGCAATATGATAGGAGATAATTCCAGTAATTAGGATAAACTTTGGTAATTAAAAGTCACTGCAAAAAAAAAAAAACAAGTGAACGTCGAGGGAAGAAAATTTAAATCTATGAATTTGAGCTTATAAATAATGAAGGAAAAATAAAAAAAAATAAAAAAAAAGAGAGAGAGAAGAGAAGGAAAACGAATGCATATAAAAAAAATATAGAGAAAAAAATAGCAAGAACAAAATAAGAGAAATATAGACATACAACATGCATTAATAATAACAATACTAAACACACACACACACACACACACACACACACACACACACACACACACACACACACACACACACACACCCACCCACACACACACACACACACACACACACACACACACACACACACACACACACACACACACACACACACACACACACACAAAAACACACAAACACACACAACTAGCAGTAACCATCTGCCTATCCCTCTTCTCTACTCCCCTCCCACCCTCCCTCACCCACCTCACCTCACTCCTCTTCCCTTCCCAATGCACCCCACACCCCAGGCCTCCCCCCACCCCACCCAAGGCAAGACTCGGCAATTATTAAAGCTGCTGCACAATAACAAAGTCTTATGACAACTCTCACCGCCTTGCAGCTGTACCGCCTCGCCTCCATACAAACATGACAGCTGGATAAGGATGGAGAACAGGATGGAAATGGGATGAATACAGTAATTTGTAATGTTATGTATTTTTGAATAGTAAGTTAGAACTGTATTTAGTTATCTGATGGTGTAAATTAAAGGAGAATGTATTTGTATGCTGTCTAGTTGATTTGTTTATGGATGTATATATAGTGTTATACAGATAGTCAATGTGGTATGATACAGGTTTTGATTTATGAACAATACAATGCAAATACAGTGATTCAAACCAGTATTTTATAGCAACGCATAATTGGACAGACGAGAATAAAAAGTTGTATTACCTAAACATCATTTCTATATCTATAAGTCGTTCTATAAACTTTTGTTGATAACGTTACATCACCATTAAGTCACAGTAAGTCACTATTAACTAACTCAAAGACACCACTGTTAGTCACCCTGTCCTCTAAGTCACTACTCTCACCCTGATCATCACTAAGTCACCTTAAATCACCCTTGTGGCAACACCTGAACAACACCAAAGGGAGAGATATACACCACACTGACTGACACATCTAGTTACCATGATGACTTGTCCTAAGACCTTCACTACAATGTAATCCACAACACCTTGACCACTACATAAACATAGTAGAATACAGATCAAAGCTACAGAGGTGCCATTCATGTATTAAGATATAACATTTAACTATTTTGAAATGATCATATGTTTCTGTAGTGTTTCAATCTGTGTAAATTATGTAAATTTGATAATTATCTTTGTTCTTCGTCGCCTAAGACACTTAAGAGGACAGTTCCTTCCCCTTTGTCTTCAGCCACTTACCATGGTCTTTTCCTTACTTAAAATGTTTCGTAGTAAAAGGACAAAAAATTATTCGACCTCAATTCTGGTGGACATTTTCGGACCACATAATCAAAAATTCCTTACCGTCACATATACGAGAAAAATGACTTCAAAAAAGTTTTCATGTATGACAAACAGTTTTAACTGCAATAGCAAAAAACCTTCTACCCTATAACTGAAGGGGTTAAGGGGGGAAAGGGGTTAAGGGGGGGGTAATGATGAAAATAAGTCCAGATTCGTGTTCAGCATGAACTAAAACATCACTGTAGCAATTTTCATGAGATTCGGATTTTTATCATTAATATTTATTTTTATCATTAATATTTATTTTTATCATTATTATTTATTTTTATCATTAATATTTATTTTAATCATTAATATTTATTTTTATCATTAATATATATTTTTATCATTAATATTTATTTTTATCATTAATATATATTTTTATCATTAATATATATTTTTATCATTAATATATATTTTTATCATTAATATTTATTTTTATCATTATTATTTATTTTAATCATTAATATTTATTTTAATCATTAATATTTATTTTTATCATTAATATTTATTTTTATCATTAATATATATTTTTATCATTAATATATATTTTTATCATTAATATATATTTTTATCATTAATATTTATTTTGATCATTAATATTTATTATTATAATTATTAATATTTATTTACTCCAACAGCAACACTTCCTTAACATGTATTATTATTAATTTGAAAACCTTTAACTTCAATATAAGTTTTCGTGGATTTGTGATGAAAATGGATTCGTGAAATTTTTGGCCCGAAGATTTCCACCAGAATTTGAGTCCAAAATAGTTTAGTCATTTTACAAGTAAAGTATTAGTCCTACAACAAAGATGTATAGAAACAAAGTTGTTCAGCTTGACAAGTTCTATCTGATGCCGTCATCCGTTTGTAAATTACTCTTTTGGTTTAGGAGAAAAATGTAATTAAGTAGAAGTTTCGTGTAAAATACAAATATATCAATATCTCCATTACTTACATTCCAATTACATTCTAGTAAAGCTCAAAGGAACGGGCGTCTCCTGCTCTATATTTACTATTATGAATGGTTTTTACGTAAACCTCATACTTTTCGAGTTATTTTGAAAAACATGATTTCATGAAAAAAAATCTAAGGTGACACCCTTGAAAATTTCGTGAAAAATTTCCACACCTCAGAATTTCATGAAAATTTGTACCTAAAGTTTTTCAGTCAAACTGAACACGAATCTGGACTCAGTTTCATCATTACTATAATATTAAACACTATATACGCATGTGTGATACGCCTAAAACTATTTATTTTCTCTATTTATCTCTCTATCTCTATCGCTCTCTCTCTCTCTCTCTCTCTCTCTCTCTCTCTCTCTCTCTCTCTCTCTCTCTCTCTCTCTCTCTCTCTCTCTCTCTCTCTCTCTCTCTCTCTCTCTCTCTCTCTCTCTCTCTCTCTCTCTCTCTCTCTCTCTCTCTCTCTCTCTCTCTCTCCCTCTCTCCAAACTCCTACAGCAATATCATAATATTGTCCCCCTCATCCCCCTCCTCCTCCTCCTCCTCCTCCTCCTCCTCCTCCTCCTCCTCCTCCTCCTCCTCCTCCTCCTTTGTGTCTTCCTTCTTAAATAGTCTTCAGTGGACCAATTAGCGCCAATATTTATTTTTATCATTAATATTTATTTTTATCATTAATATTTTTTTTTATCATTAATATTTATTTTTATCATTAATATTTATTTTTATCATTATTATTTATTTTTATCACTAATATTTATTTTTATCATTAATATTTATTTTTATCATTAATATATATTTTTATCATTAATATTTATTTTAATCATTAATATATATTTTTATCATTAATATATATTTTTATCATTAATATTTATTTTTATCATTAATATTTATTTTTATCATTAATATTTATTTTTAACATTAATATATATTTTTTATCATTAATATATATTTTTATCATTAATATATATTTTTATCATTAATATTTATTTTTATCATTAATATTTATTTTTATCATTAATATTTATTTTTAACATTAATATTTATTTTTTATCATTAATATATATTTTTATCATTAATATATATTTTTATCATTAATATATATTTTTATCATTAATATATATTTTTATCATTAATATTTATTTTTATCATTAATATTTATTTTTTATCATTAATATATATTTTTATCATTAATATATATTTTTATCATTAATATATATTTTTATCATTAATATATATTTTTATCATTAATATATATTTTTATCATTAATATTTATTTTTATCATTATTATTTATTTTTATCATTAATATTTATTTTTATCATTAATATTTATTTTTATCATTGATATATATTTTTATCATTAATATTTATTTTTATCATTAATATATATTTTTATTATTAATATTTATTTTTATCATTAATATATATTTTTATCATTAATATTTATTTTTATCATTATTATTTATTTTTATCATTAATATTTATTTTTGTCATTAATATATATTTTTATCATTAATATATATTTTTATCATTAATATATATTTTTTTATCATTAATATTTATTTTTATCATTATTATTTATTTTTATCATTAATATTTATTTTTATCATTAATATTTATTTTTTATCATTAATATATATTTTTATCATTAATATATATTTTTATCATTAATATATATTTTTATCATTAATATATATTTTTATCATTAATATTTATTTTAATCATTAATATATATTTTTATCATTAATATTTATTTTTATCATTAATATTTATTTTTTATCATTAATATATATTTTTATCATTAATATATATTTTTATCATTAATATTTATTTTTATCATTAATATTTATTTTTATCATTAATATTTATTTTTATCATTAATATTTATTTTTATCATTAATATTTATTTTTATCATTAATATTTATTTTTATCATAAATATTTATTTTAATCATTAATATATATTTTTATCATTAATATATATTTTTATCATTAATATATATTTTTATCATTAATATTTATTTTTATCATTAATATTTATTTTTAGCATTAATATTTATTTTTTATCATTAATATATATTTTTATCATTAATATATATTTTTATCATTAATATATATTTTTATCATAAATATATATTTTTATCATTAATATTTATTTTTATCATTAATATTTATTTTTTATCATTAATATATATTTTTATCATTAATATATATTTTTATCATTAATATATATTTTTATCATTAATATATATTTTTATCATTGATATTTATTTTTATCATTAATATATATTTTTATCATTAATATTTATTTTTATCATTAATATATATTTTTATCATTAATATTTATTTTTATCATTAATATATATTTTTATCATTAATATTTATTTTTATCATTATTATTTATTTTTATCATTAATATTTATTTTTATCATTAATATTTATTTTTTATCATTAATATATATTTTTATCATTAATATATATTTTTATCATTAATATATATTTTTATCATTAATATTTATTTTTATCATTAATATTTATTTTTTATCATTTATATATTTTTATCATTAATATATATTTTTATCATTAATATATATTTTTATCATTAATATATATTTTTATCATTAATATATATTTTTATCATTAATATTTATTTTTATCATTAATATTTATTTTTATCATTAATATTTATTTTTAACATTAATATTTATTTTTTATCATTAATATATATTTTTATCATTAATATTTATTTTAATCATTAATATATATTTTTATCATTAATATTTATTTTTATCATTAATATTTATTTTTTATCATTAATATATATTTTTATCATTAATATATATTTTTATCATTAATATATATTTTTATCATTAATATATATTTTTATCATTAATATATATTTTTATCATTAATATTTATTTTTATCATTAATATTTATTTTTATCATTAATATATATTTTTATCATTAATATTTATTTTTATCATTAATATATATTTTTATCATTAATATATATTTTTATCATTAATATTTATTTTTATCATTAATATATATTTTTATCATTGATATATATTTTTATCATTAATATTTATTTTTATCATTATTATTCATTTTTATCATTAATATTTATTTTTATCATTAATATATATTTTTATCATTGATATATATTTTTATCATTAATATTTATTTTTATCATTATTATTTATTTTTATCATTAATATTTATTTTTGTCATTAATATATATTTTTTATCATTAATATATATTTTTATCATTAATATATATTTTTTAACATTAATATTTATTTTTATCATTATTATTTATTTTTATCATTAATATTTATTTTTATCATTAATATTTATTTTTTATCATTAATATATATTTTTATCATTAATATATATTTTTATCATTAATATATATTTTTATCATTAATATATATTTTTATCATTAATATTTATTTTAATCATTAATATATATTTTTATCATTAATATTTATTTTTATCATTAATAGTTATTTTTTATCATTAATATATATTTTTATCATTAATATATATTTTTATCATTAATATATATTTTTATCATTAATATATATTTTTATCATTAATATATATTTTTATCATTAATATTTATTTTTATCATTAATATTTATTTTTATCATTATTATTCATTTTTATCATTAATATTTATTTTTATCATTAATATATATTTTTATCATTGATATATATTTTTATCATTAATATTTATTTTTATCATTATTATTTATTTTTATCATTAATATTTATTTTTGTCATTAATATATATTTTTTATCATTAATATATATTTTTATCATTAATATATATTTTTTAACATTAATATTTATTTTTATCATTATTATTTATTTTTATCATTAATATTTATTTTTATCATTAATATTTATTTTTTATCATTAATATATATTTTTATCATTAATATATATTTTTATCATTAATATATATTTTTATCATTAATATATATTTTTATCATTAATATTTATTTTAATCATTAATATATATTTTTATCATTAATATTTATTTTTATCATTAATATTTATTTTTTATCATTAATATATATTTTTATAATTAATATATATTTTTATCATTAATATTTATTTTTATCATTAATATTTATTTTTATCATTAATATTTATTTTTATCATTAATATTTATATTTATCATTAATATTTATTTTTATCATTAATATTTATTTTTATCATTAATATTTATTTTAATCATTAATATATATTTTTATCATTAATATATATTTTTATCATTAATATATATTTTTATCATTAATATTTATTTTTATCATTAATATTTATTTTTAACATTAATATTTATTTTTTATCATTAATATATATTTTTATCATTAATATATATTTTTATCATTAATATATATTTTTATCATTAATATATATTTTTATCATTAATATTTATTTTTATCATTAATATTTATTTTTTATCATTAATATATATTTTTATCATTAATATATATTTTTATCATTAATATATATTTTTATCATTAATATATATTTTTATCATTGATATTTATTTTTATCATTAATATATATTTTTATCATTAATATTTATTTTTATCATTAATATATATTTTTATCATTAATATTTATTTTTATCATTAATATATATTTTTATCATTAATATTTATTTTTATCATTATTATTTATTTTAACATTAATATTTATTTTTATCATTAATATTTATTTTTATCATTAATATATATTTTTATCATTAATATATATTTTTATCATTAATATTTATTTTTATCATTAATATTTATTTTTATCATTAATATTTATTTTTAACATTAATATTTATTTTTAACATTAATATTTATTTTTTATCATTAATATATATTTTTATCATTAATATATATTTTTATCATTAATATATATTTTTATCATTAATATATATTTTTATCATTAATATATATTTTTATCATTAATATATATTTTTATCATTAATATATATTTTTATCATTAATATTTATTTATATCATTAATATATATTTTTATCATTAATATATATTTTTATCATTAATATTTATTTTTATCATTAATATATATTTTTATCATTGATATATATTTTTATCATTAATACTTATTTTTATCATTATTATTAATTTTTATCATTAATATTTATTTTTATCATTAATATATATTTTTATCATTGATATATATTTTTATCATTAATATTTATTTTTATCATTAATATATATTTTTATTATTAATATTTATTTTTATCATTAATATATATTTTTATCATTAATATTTATTTTTATCATTATTATTTATTTTTATCATTAATATTTATTTTTGTCATTAATATATATTTTTATCATTAATATATATTTTTATCATTAATATATATTTTTTATCATTAATATTTATTTTTATCATTATTATTTATTTTTATCATTAATATTTATTTTTATCATCAATATTTATTTTTTATCATTAATATATATTTTTATCATTAATATATATTTTTATCATTAATATATATTTTTATCATTAATATATATTTTTATCATTAATATTTATTTTAATCATTAATATATATTTTTATCATTAATATTTATTTTTATCATTAATATTTATTTTTTATCATTAATATATATTTTTATCATTAATATATATTTTTATCATTAATATTTATTTTTATCATTAATATTTATTTTTATCATTAATATTTATTTTTATCATTAATATTTATTTTTATCATTAATATTTATTTTTATCATTAATATTTATTTTTATCATTAATATTTATTTTAATCATTAATATATATTTTTATCATTAATATATATTTTTATCATTAATATATATTTTTATCATTAATATTTATTTTTATCATTAATATTTATTTTTAACATTAATATTTATTTTTTATCATTAATATATATTTTTATCATTAATATATATTTTTATCATTAATATATATTTTTATCATTAATATATATTTTTATCATTAATATTTATTTTTATCATTAATATTTATTTTTATCATTAATATATATTTTTATCATTAATATATATTTTTATCATTAATATATATTTTTATCATTAATATATATTTTTATCATTAATATATATTTTTATCATTAATATATATTTTTATCATTAATATATATTTTTATCATTATTATTTATTTATATCATTAATATTTATTTTTATCATTAATATATATTTTTATCATTAATATATATTTTTATCATTAATATATATTTTTCTCATTAATATTTATTTATATCATTAATATTTATTTTTTATCATTAATATATATTTTTATCATTAATATATATTTTCATCATTAATATTTATTTTTATCATTAATATTTATTTTTTATCATTAACATATATTTTTATCATTAATATATATTTTTATCATTAATATTTAATTTTATCATTAATATATATTTTTATCATTAATATATATTTTTATCATTAATATATATTTTTTTCATTAATATATATTTTTATCATTAATATATATTTTTATCATTAATATATATTTTTATCATTAATATATATTTTTATCATTAATATATATTTTTTTCATTAATATATATTTTTATCATTAATATTTATTTTTTATCATTAATATATATTTTTATCATTAATATATATTTTTATCATTAATATATATTTTTATCATTAATATTTATTTTTATCATTAATATATATTTTTATCATTAATATATATTTTTATCATTAATATATATTTTTATCATTATTATTTATTTTTATCATTAATATTTATTTTCTATCATTAATATATATTTTTTTATCATTAATATATATTTTTATCATTAATATATATTTTTATCATTAATATATATTTTTATCATTAATATATATTTTTATCATTAATATTTATTTTTTATCATTATTATTTATTTTTATCATTAATATATATTTTTATCATTAATATATATTTTTATCATTAATATATATTTTTATCATTAATATATATTTTTATCATTAATATTTATTTTAATCATTAATATATATTTTTATCATTAATATTTATTTTTATCATTAATATTTATTTTTTATCATTAATATATATTTTTATCATTAATATATATTTTTATCATTAATATTTATTTTTATCATTAATATTTATTTTTATCATTAATATATATTTTGATCATTAATATATATATTTATCATAAATATTTATTTTTATCATTAATATTTATTTTTTATCATTAATATATATTTTTATCATTAATATATATTTTTATCATTAATATATATTTTTATCATTAATATTTATTTTTATCATTAATATATATTTTTATCATTAATATATATTTTTATCATTAATATATATTTTTATCATTAATATTTATTTTGATCATTAATATTTATTATTATAATCATTAATATTTATTTACTCCAACAGCAACACTTCCTTAACATGTATTATTATCAATTTCAAAACCATTAACTTCAATATAAGTTTTCGTGGATTTGTGATGAAAATGGATTGGTGAAATTTTTGGCCCGAAGATTTCCACCAGAATTTGAGTCCAAAATAGTTTAGTCATTTTACAAGTAAAGTATTAGTCTTACAACAAAGATGTATAGAAACAAAGTTGTTCAGCTTGACAAGTTCTATCTGATGCTGTCATCCGTTTGTAAATTACTCTTTTGGTTTAGGAGAAAAATGTAATTAAGTAGAAGTTTCGTGTAAAATACAAATATATCAATATCTCCATTACTTACATTCCAATTACATTCTAGTAAAGCTCAAAGGAACGGGCGTCTCCTGCTCTATATTTACTATTACGAATGGTTTTTACGTAAACCTCATACTTTTCGAGTTATTTTGAAAAACATGATTTCATGAAAAAAAATCTAAGGTGACACCCTTGAAAATTTCGTGAAAAATTTCCACACCTCAGAATTTCATGAAAATTTGTACCTAAAGGTTTTCAGTCAAACTGAACACGAATCTGGACTCAGTTTCATCATTACTATAATATTAAACACTATATACGCATGTGTGATACGCCTAAAACTATTTATTTTCTCTATTTATCTCTCTATCTCTATCGCGCGCTCTCTCTCTCTCTCTCTCTCTCTCTCTCTCTCTCTCTCTCTCTCTCTCTCTCTCTCTCTCTCTCTCTCTCTCTCTCTCTCTCTCCCTCTCTCCAAACTCCTACAGCAATATCATAATATTCTCCCCCTCCTCCCCCTCCTCCTCCTCCTCCTCCTCCTCCTCCTCCTCCTCCTCCTCCTCCTCCTCCTCCTCCTCCTTTGTGTCTTCCTTCTTAAATAGTCTTCAGTGGACCAATTAGCGCCAATATTTATTTGTATCATTAATATTTATTTTTATCATTAATATTTATTTATATCATTAATATTTATTTATATCATTTTTATTTATTTTTATCATCATTACTTATTTTTATCATCATTATTTATTTTTATCATCAATATCTATTTTTATCATCAATATTTATTTTTATCATTAATATATATTTTTATCATTAATATTTATTTTTATCATTAATATTTATTTTTATCATTAATATTTATTTTTATCATTAATATTTTTTTTTATCATTATTATTTATTTTCATCATCATTATTTATTTTTATCATTACTTATTTTTATCATTATTTATTTTTATCATAAATATTTATTTTTATCATCAATATTTATTTTTATCATTAATATTTATTTTTATCATTAATATTTATTTTTATCATTAATATTTATTTTTATCATTAATATTTATTTTTATCATTAATATTTATTTTTATCATTAACATTTATTTTTATCATTAATAAGAAAATATTGAATAAAATCAAAATTTTTAAAAAAATCTATAAATCGAACACTTAGAAAAGACCTCGGCAGTGTAAGGGTCAATACTGGCAATAAGTTATGTTTAACCTGCCATTACCACCGAAACGAAGGATGCGAGGGGATTTCATTGAAATGTTCAAGATAATCAAAGGATTCGATAATATCAATACAGAAGATTACGTTACTTTTGATTGATCAAATATAACAAGAAGACATCAATCTTTTAAGATTACTGGTAAAAGATTCACATCAAACAAAGCCAAGCACTTCTTTTTCAATCGGATCGTTAACGTTTGGAACTCCCTGCCCGCCAATGTCGTCGACAGTAAAACAATTACTACGTTCAAAAATAGACTTGACAAATATTTAGAAGCCAATCCACAACTAAAATACTATCCGTTAACGTAGCAAACTTTGAGTAAGTTCATCCTGATGTACCTAACTTACGAAATGTCGATTCAAAAGACGTCGCTAGTGGCCTGACATCGCTTGCCAGGAAGTAGTGGTAGCAGTAGTGGTAGTGACACTAGTGATAGTCTGGTCTTGGTTGGCCTTCCTTTCCCTGCCAGCCATGGCTGGGGAGAGAAGCCTTCACCTTTACTATCCTGTATCCTTCACTCTAGACTAGATAGTGTACTCACAAACAGCCTCGTAAGGGCCAGCAGGCCTGTTGCTGTTTGTTCTTCCTATGTGTTCCTATGTGTTCCTCCTTCTCCTCCATTCTCGGCAGATTCATGAGAGACATTTTCTTCCGCCCTGAAACCCCTATGAATTTCACTTCCCTGCCTCACAGTTTTAAACAGTTTTTCATTCCTCTCCGTCTATGGGCGTGCAGTGAAAGAGTTCCAAGCCGTCACGCATACACTGTACTCAATAATTCTCTACGACCATTCCACAATTGTCTACACCCTTTCCCCTCTCAAGATTGTCATTCCTACCGACATTTAAGCTTAGCGTAGGGACTGTTCGTTTGAAAAAGGAAATAAAAGTTGTCGAGACATTTGCGAGAGAGACCAAAACAGTGCAGTAAACCATGGAGTGGGAGGCAACAGTACAGCCACACATTGGGGGGGGAAGTGGCAGCAGATTGGAATTCGATGACCTGGGGGAGGAAGGGAGAGATGAAGGAAGGGAATGAGGGAGAGAGAGAGAGAAAGGGTATGGGAGGGGATTGGAGGATCAGAAATGGATGGCCAGAGAGGGAGAGTGTGAGGGAGGGGAAAAAATAGAGGATTGATGGAAATGAGGGAAGGAAAAATAAAGAGAAGGAAGGAGGATGGAAGAAGAAAATAAAGAGATGAGAATGAGGGAGGAGGTGAAGGTTGAAGGTAGTATATAAAATATTCTTAGAGAATATCGAATAGCTGAAGGAAGGAAGGAAGATGCTATAACACTATATATGATATGGTGTTATTTATATTTTCTTTATCAGATATTTTTAGATGTGGCAAAGAAGGAAGTTCCTAAACCGATGGCATTTTTGATAACGAGGTCATGTTGAACGAGATCAAACACCCTTGTGCTGAGCCAACAAGTGGGAGTAACAAAGACCTTGGCATCCTTACCCCTCCTTCACTCCTTCTGCAGACCCTTCGGCAGCAGGAGTGGGACGCGAAGGACACATTCAGATTGTTTATCACCTTCTTAACTGATTACTTTACTCGGAGGTTTTCATACAAGTGAGATTGAATGCCAACACAGAGCTTTTTTAAGGTGTGGTATAGAGTGCGAGTGACTGGTGGTGAAGGTGAGTGTATAGAATGTGTGGCAGAGTATCATCAACGCTGCCTCTCTGTGCAACACCATGATTTTTTCAAGCTGATCCGATGGAGTGAGTCAGATCAACGCCATTACAATACAGGTTAATTGACGTGTACTTTTACCTTTCAGTTAATGGAAAAAAACTAAACAATGGAATAAAGTACATGAACAAAAATATACTGAAAAAAGTATACAAATGCTTTACACGTGAATTTCCACTACAATACCATGGATAAACAAAGGAAAGATATAACATGATATAGGAAGAAGGATATAGACAAACAGAATATACAATCCAGACCAAACTGAGAGACACAAGTAAGTATACACAGTGAGGTTGAATCAATGTAGTAACTTGGCTGGATCTCCCACTAGAATATACACCCGTGATTTAAGGAACACACTCTGCTCCCCGGAAGACTGAAGTGCCGGACGTGGCGCTCAGCTAAGTGCTTCCACAACACACCCTAAACACTTCCTGGATCAAGCACGACACAGCCTCGTTCTGTTGTAGGAGGCAACAAGCACTGGGTGAGCACACTCCTGCGGTCCATCAGCGAGAGGGAACGTGCTGACTGACTTGAATTTCCTTGTGACTCAACATCCTCAACCTCCTTCCTCCCTCCCTCCCTCCCTTGGACCCAAACAGCAGGTTCCTCCCGTATGCTGATTCAGGCCTGGGAGACATGACAGCTGCCTCACAGCCTCCAAGGGTTCACGCGGATCTCAAGAACTAAATAATAAAGAGATGAAAGTGACTATGAAGCTAACCATGAACTCTAATCGAAGAAAAAATGTAATGTGACCTGAATAGATGTTAAGTCAGTAATTTCTACAACTTTTCCCGGAACGCTACTTTGAGATAAGGCACGCGAGAGCATCCTTAAGTCCCCTAATGGAAAAACATAGATGTGAAACTTTGACTCTAAGATACATTGAGGTCACAGCGTGCAAGACTCAGCGATGCACGGAAGATAAACGACAAGAGATCATGTTTGGATCAAGTATAGCGATGACAGGGACAATCTGCAGACATATGGCTTTATGCACCGCTGACAAATGTTCACTCAGACTTGGATAAGAGAATCGAAGAAAAGTATTGGGTTGGGATATGTTTGTGAAATCCTGTGATGTATGTGTATGGTAAAAGGTTTGTATTTCAGTATTCTTCGGTGAGGTGAGTGTGTGATGGTGATTTGTGTCTGTTAGTTGACTGTGCGAGATGGAAAGGTTTGTTGAAAGGTCAAGGGACGTTGCTATTGATAGAGGTATTACGAATAAAGTGTTCAGAAGCAGGGGGAGGAAGAGGAGGAAAAGGAAGAGGAGGAGGCAAAGGGAGAGAAAGAGTTTTATGAATATTTCTTTTATTTATGATGACAAAAGCTCAGCAAATAAAAGAAAACTGGTAATATGTTTCACCTCCCTCTCTCTCTCTCTCTCTCTCTCTCTCTCTCTCTCTCTCTCTCTCTCTCTCTCTCTCTCTCTCTCTCTCTCTCTCTCTCTCACACACACACACACTTACTCACGCACGCACACACACCCGAAAGCACGCATGCACGCACTTAAACCCAGGAAACCAGACATAATTAAAACAAATGTGTATTGATTCTAATTCAAGGGGAGTTGTGGGTCACTGCTTGTCAGAATGACTTACTGACCTCACCTGAACTGCATCTTGTGTACTTGTGATGATGATGACTACTACTACTACTACTACTACTACTACTACTACTACTACTACTACTACTACTACTACTACTACTACTACTACTACTACTACTACTACTACTACTACTACTACTACTACTACTACTACTACTACAAACGCTAGCAACATCACTTAAACTACATTAATAACACCGCTACTAGCAATACTAATAACAGGAGTACCAAATCAACCACCACCACCACCACCACCACCACCACCACCACCACCACCACCACCACCACCACCAGTGAAGCCGAAGTGAGTTCCGTGGAATCCTCTCCTATTAGCTGTAGGCGTTCAATACTGTCTTATGGTAATGACCTTTCTCTCTCTCTCTCTCTCTCTCTCTCTCTCTCTCTCTCTCTCTCTCTCTCTCTCTCTCTCTCTCTCTCTCTCTCTTTCTGCTAATGAATAAGAATAAGGGAAACAGGTATGCATAAAGACAATAAGAATGCGTTTTCCCTCACTTGGAAATCTTGCCAGTGGAAAAATTATACTTTATTGGACTCTAGATGAAAAAAAATAGAAAACAATAACAAACTGACTGTCCCATCTCTACGAAGTCACAGAAAATGGAGCTTCTATGGACGGGGGACTGGATCAACACTGCCACGAGAGAGAGAGAGAGAGAGAGAGAGAGAGAGAGAGAGAGAGAGAGAGAGAGAGAGAGAGAGAGAGAGAGAGAGAGAGAGAGAGAGAGAGAGAGAGAGAGAGATGAAAAGTTTAGAAAAAGACTAGAGGAATGGAGAATTACAAAGGAAAGTCAAGGATGGGAAGACAAGGAATGGAAAGAAAGGAATGGAAAAAATAAAGATTGCTCCCTTGCTTCCCTCTCTCCTCCCAAGCAAAAATAAAAGAATAAAAAACAAAGGAAGAGAAAACATGAATTAAAGTAAGGAAATGAGAGAGAGAGAGAAACAAAAGAGAGAGATGATTAACCAATACTCCTAATAGAGCCAAAGTCATAACATTGCCCATTCATTAGAACACAATTTCCTCTACTTTTTAAAATATCTACAACATCGTGAAGGTAATTAGCTTAAATCATGCCGGTAAAAAAGGGGAAAAAGAAAAGGACAGACTCGGTATACAGTGCAACACCTTTAGATAATTAGGAAAGTTAATTTAGTTTAGAGAGTAAATATCACGTTAATAATCCAGGGGAAACTTTGCTCGCCCTTAATGTGCTCTGAAGTGTATAGTTATTGAAGAAGTTAGTTGGGATAGATATTGTTTTGTAGGAATGTATATATGATGATTTGAACTAATGTATGCAATGTCTTTTGATAATGTTATTTTTTTCTTCCTATTAGTGTACTAAATTTTTTTTTTATTATGTGTATTATGTGTATTAAAAAAAATCTACTACTACTTCTACTACTACTACAACTACCACTACTTCTAGAAACACGACATTATATTACCACAAAAATCTACCAACACCCCCCCCTTCCACCCACACACACATACACACACACACACACACACCCACACACACACACACCCAACCTTTGCCTGGCACGGGGGTAAAGTTTCGGCATGAATCGCTGCCCACAAAGTCCAAACTTATAATTGGTGAAATAAATTGACGCCTCGATGCTTGCTCTGCTTTCCTCCCCAAATGGAATTAAGCTGTGAGCTGTTCGAGTCCATGGCGACACACCCTTCAACTTGTGCTGTAAAACTCACCTGAGGTTTACCAGTCCACTAACTTCAACAAGAGGAGAAGGAGGAGCAGGAAGTGGTGGAAGAGGAGGAGGAGAAGTTATGCCAGTAGGAGAAGGAAGGAGGGTGAGGGAGAAAACTATAGTATTTATTGGTGGTTGATGAAAGGCAAAGAAAAATGTGGAAATTCGTACGTTTAAGAAATATCAAGAACTCTATAAAGAAATTAAACTAAAGATTGATGGGTGAAAATGGTCACCAAATTCTACTTCCTTACTTATATTTTTCTTTCATGCGTTTATAAGAGAACAATTTTTGCATTATTTATTATTTGGGTTATAATCCTTAATTTGTCTTTTCGTTTTTTGTTGGTTGATGCATCGCTCAGTCTATCAAATATTTAACATAATATTTAGTGTTTATTTAAGATGATCGAAGCGTTAAGGTCGATCACGCATGTCACACAACGTTGCAAAGATTGAAAACAAGATTGACATGACGCGACAAAGTGCTGACTGAGGTTACGAAAGAATGTGTGTTGCTGTTAATTATGACACATGTTGCTTTACGATCTAATAGGCAAACACGAGCCTAAAAAAAGTGAACATCGTGACGAGAACAAAAGAACAAGTATAGGAAATCATGTCTAGTGAGAATTACAAAAAAAAAAAAAAAAAGAGAGAGAGAGAACAAAATTACAGCAAAGTCAGTCTAATTTAGTATTTTTTTTCTATTTAAAGTTTATAGCCACGTGTCAATCCCCTGAACAGTAAAAATCCGTCAGGTTTATTCATATCTTTTATTCATTTATTCATCGTCCAGGCACGCTAAACACTTAATTCTTTACACGGCTCATGGCAAACGTAATTGTATATATTGAGTTAACGAGAACACATAAAAATATTAAAATTGTATATATCAGAATCATTTAACCTTCCTCCTCTTCTTCCTCCTCTTGCTCCTCCTCCTCCTCCGGGCAAATCACAGGGCAAGAAGGGCATGACGTCACCACACAACCCTCTCCAATTACCTCTCATTTTCCCAATACCTTATATAAGTAATCACCGCCCCCCTCCCCCCCCTTCCTCCCCCCCTCCACAACTTTATCAGATATAATCACACTTTCCACATTGATTTAATTTTTTTTTCTTCTTATACTTGAGGGAAACTTACACAAGCGGCCTTAAGTAAACCTTGCATTTCTACTGATCTTCTTCTCCTCCAAAGAAAATGTAAGAAAAAAACGAAAATCTTGCTGATCAGATTAGAGAATTATCCTTGGAGAGAGAGAGAAAGAGAGGGAGAGAGAAAAAAGGGGGCGAGAGAGAGAG